>JAECUM010022226.1:0-25039 GCA_016617855.1 Megalonaias nervosa | reverse complement strand
TGTATGTATGTATGTATGTATGTATATATACGTATGTATGTATGTATGTATATGCATGTATGTATGTACATATATGTATGTATGTATATATGTATATATATATATATATATATATATATATATACTTTTTGTAATATGATGACCAAACACAAGTAATAGTGAGTTTAATCTAAAATACTTCAACATTGACCATAATCTACAACAACAATTACTTTGCCATTCGTTTCTGTTATGGACTGACATGATAACGTGTCCCAAAGTGATCGCTGTGTCGAGCTTCATCCAAGGCAGACTAGGCGAAAATTACATCTCTTAACTGCTATCGGATCTCTAGCGCATAACCGTTAAAACAAATTTTAAGACGGAAGGTCGAATTATTAGGGCCTTTAGGCTTTACACTAATACTTTCTCTGACATCCTGCGATCACTTGCTGATCATATGAGAGCTTGTTAACATGCCAGATAACACAAAAATGTATATATATTTAATTGCAATATTTTCACGTTGAAAGCTCAAAATAATAAATATATTTTAAGGAGTGCTCAATATTTGGGGGCGGTGTAATTTTTATTACATTATTAGGTTTTTTTACTCAGATGGAGGATGCGTTATATTTTCAGAACTAAAGGAAGTGTGCAACTGTTTGCTTCATAATATGCTACCATAAACTTGTAATGAGACTAGAAAGGAGGGGGTATAGTTCTATGCATTATAATTCGCAATCAAACTAGTTCCCCTCCCCAGTAAATACCGACTGCCGGTTGATGATTCTCACAGAATTTGGTGTTGTGAAAACTAGTCATCTAAATAAGTTCCCTACAAAAACTAAAGACAAGACCAGACATATAGGCAAGCAAAAATGAAAATGTGTCCTACCCCCAAAATAAGAACTAAAGAAAATGTTCTAAGCTCCTACCCCCTCCAAAATTTAAAAACAGATACATGCCCTTTTATAAACTCACAACGACCATGAAAAATCACAACACTTCATGCTGCTCGCTTTCCTAAATAAAGGTGTCATTATACTGTCCGTTTCTGTTAGTACATAGGTAACAAGTCTCTAAATATAAACACTACTTCCTTATAGTCTCACTGTCAATTGCGTGCTCTGTTATTAGGTAGCATAAGGTAATGCCACATTCCACTACATGATAAATATATTGGATTGCTCTATGGTGAAATTATCGTGAAATACATTTTAAAGTAGTTGACTCTAAAACAATTCCACACATATATGGCATACTAAAGAGTACCAAGAGTGTTTCGGGTTCGGCTTCCATCCCCTAAAAGCTAGATATCTGCTCAATTTTAACATTTGTGAAATATCAAAATTAACCGTTTATACTACACACACACACACACACACACACACACACACACACACACACCTACTCAGCATGAAAAAATGGCAGCTCCCTGATTAATAGCTTCCACATGCTTCATACATTCATCGTATGGCTTTCAATACCGACAGTGTAGTCGTTGGGTTCATGTTGCCGTGTTTTCATATACGGAAGTTTATATCGTTCATAGACAACTAAAGAGCTTTGCCATACATATTTTACCCATTTCTTCTAACTTAATGGTCGTTAGTTTACCCTCCAGGCCTCTAAGAAAAGAAAACTGGATGATTTAAGCAGGCATATTTTCTTTCCTGAAAAGTAGTTTAGGATCAAACTCTTCGCATGCGTCATCCCGTAGGTATTGACCACTGGAATGAATCCATCCGTTGGAGGCCAGTAAAATGAAAACGCAACCGAGATCATGACTTGTATAGCGAGTATCTTTCTCAGTATTTCATTACATTACGATATTTCCAATATTAATAGGAAAAGTTGTTTATGTGAATATCTGGCACTCAATAGGCCCACAAAAGACAACAGCATCACCGGCACTGTCACCAACCGTAGGCCCACAAAAGACATTAATAAATAACACTGGTACTGTCACCTCGTACATAGCATGACTTTATAGTATACAGTCTCTCTCACCAATATATATATATATATATATATATATATATATATATATATAGAGAGAGAGAGAGAGAGAGAGAGAGAGAGAGAGAGAGAGAGAGAGAGAGCTTATTTGTGTGAGAGAGAAATTAATTCATACTTACTGCCTTCTAAAGGAACTATTATTCAATACGCATGAACCCGTTACATAAAGGTATCTTTTGCAAAATCAGAGGTCAAATGCACAGCTCGATATCACTAAGGAGTGAAACTGAAACTAGACTGTTGTTTTCGTACTTGCAATGACACCAAATCAAATCGAATACATAATGAATCATTTATCAGGACGACCCGTCTACCAACTAGACGAGATATCCGCTTTTTCAGTTTTTTCTAAATAAATACTGATTAGAACATGAAAGATAAAATGTCTTCTTAAACTGGATTGTGATAGATAGAAAGTAAATACAGGCTAAGTGGAGTCACAAATTGCTCAAGTATGGCAAATCTTTTTCAGTATGAAAAACGAATCGGTGAACATGCTATTATATGTTTTCATAACCTACATGTTTGTTTACGAGAGTGGTGTGCGTGCAAGTATATGTCTTTCATTGTATATATATATATATATATATATATATATATATATATATATATATATATATATATATATACATACATACATACATACATACATACATACATGCATGCATGCATGCATGCATGCATACATACATAGGGGGCCCCGATAGGTCGGATTCGGCCAATGTGGGTATATGAGAAAGCTTGCCAGTCGTTTCTCGTGGGTCGGCGGTTCTTAACGGGATTTTCACGGGTTCTTCCTCCACCATTTATACAGGCCGCCATGTATAGCCTATCTTGTGCTGAAAAATGGCGTTAAACCCTACAACAACATACATACATACACGTATGCATGCATGCGTGCGTGCGTGCGTACATACATACATACATACATACATACATACATACATACATACATACATACATACATACATACTTGTTTTGAAGTTTGGACGTTGTACACCTGTCAAAACGTCAGATTTAGAATTATATGTCTTCCAGCCACACAAATCCAATAAAACTTTTTGAATGGAGCAACACAACTCCAGAGTAAGAAGACATGAGAATCAAGTACTCAGCCTCCCCCCCACACACACACACACACACACCAAATATAGCATGAGAAAGAAAAATTAAGGAATTGAAATCGAGTCATAATCTGATGATGCATCACACGATTTGATTACACTGTATTGTACTTTAGAAAAATAATAACATTTGAAAGAGAGTGTGTCATATACTTTGATGCACTGTGAATAATATATTCAATTCAAGAATGTTACAGCAGACGACAACGTCAAGATTGTATAATTTCATACTGCATACACATGGTGACGATTCAAGTGCAAAACACTTATGAAGCCTGATTCTGGGTTGTTTTTTTTTTTAGTTTTGGCCTATGATGAGCTTGAGAGGTCGTCCATGCAAATTTAGCTCAGTTCGATATAATAACCGAAATTTTCATGCAGAGTGATTCTGTGGTCCACATTCCACTTCTCTAAAAGTAACATCTGGACCTTATGTATGAAATATATCCTATTTGGTCCAGTTGGGGGGGGGGGGGTCTTTTGGGGTGGTGGTTGTAAGTTTCAAGATTGCAAGTTTAAAGGATTTTCTATGGTTGCTATGAGGCGGGTTGGTTTGACATTAAAAAGAGTAATCATGGAAAGATTAATTTTTGACACTAATCTTCTAAGTGATTCGGTTTTTATATTCCCTGACGGGTTTGAAAATGTCCACATTGTGTTGGTTACGGATCCTTATTTTGACAGAATAAGGCTTCAAAGGTGACAGGATATATCCTCGACGGCTGCCTTATGTGAAAATTCAGGAAACTGACATTGTGACAATCATAGGTCTGAATGAAGAGAAAATAAATACCGTATGAATCGATTAAACGTTTTGTACAATAATTATCTGTTACCAATCTTTTCCCATTTATATTTTATGTAAGCACTATATTTTCCAAGTTAAAATTAAATGCAGCGGTCTTTTTGTACTAACGCATGTACTGAAGAAGAATCATGGGATATTTATGTTGGCGTGAATGAGACTTATTTAAGCATTCTTTGGGTACCAGATGAGTTCAGAGTGAATGCTGATGTTTAGAACGCAAAACGTGTTTGAGTTCAGAGTGAACGCCGATGTTAAGAAAGGTAAACTGTATACACAAATGTTTAGGTGAAATTCAAACAGTCAAAGTGGTCAGATTTTCTTCAGATTTCGTCTAAGTAAAACAAATTAAGGTACTTTAATCTCCATACCAATGTAGATGTATGTAAACGTGTTGGTTAGAACAAAGACAGGTTAAAAATTCTGAATTTCAGCAGTTTTGCTAGCTCACAACATGGATTTAGATGGATGCAAACTAAATCTGACCTAAAAATGAAATCGCCAGCTACGCTGACAGAGAATTTTATTTTCTATCATATGATACGAAAGGAAGTCCCAGTTTTTGACAGTTATCGCTGTAATAATTGAAGCAGGCGATGTAAGTGTTAAAATGTTAAAATTTGTGACAACTGTGAAGAGTAACCATAAGTATAATCGTACCGTCATACCTGAAATTAAATCACGTCAAAGTGACAGTGCCACCACGCTAGTGCAGTGCCATCATGCTAGTGCAGTGTCATCACGCTAGTTCAGTGTCATCACGCTAGTGCAATATCAAGAAGCTAGTGCATGGTCATCACGCGAGTGAAGAGAAAAGCACGATTGCTCAGAAATGTTGCAGTTAATAACAAGTTTCAATCTAGATAATTGAATGCCACATATTTTGATGGTGGGTTTTTTTCATCAAACACAGATACAGATTTGAAACTCCAGTAGAGTCCCAATTAACCAAACAGTTTTAAACTGCTAAATAAAGGCTATTTCTCTAGTATTGATTTCAGGTAATTATCCTTTAATAAATTTCGATAAATATTTCCATTTTCTCCATGCTAATAATGATATTTGACACCTATGGTTATTCACGTTTCATAAGATTATACTTCACCCTGTGTCTCTTTCCATCTTGTCCAAAAGTCTGAGTTGGGTTAGCTGATTGTCGTTAAATTGTGAATCTTGGTTGTATTGTTTGTAATCTTTGAAGCATACCATCGTTGTAATCTGTTATATTAAGATGGTTTTTATACGTCATTCTTTGAGTCTCTCCCTCCTCACCCAGCCCCACCCCGAAAGAGATCATTAACACAGCTATGACCCCCTTGGAAATAAGCCCCATTCAAGCTATCGATAAACTTAGATTTAATTAACATATCTGGTTGGATCTGTGTAATGTGTATAACGTGTTTACACACATTGTTTTAAGTGGCTTTGTTACTGCTTTATATTGCTTCCTGCTTGTTTTGTATCAACATTTTATTTGGTAGCCCATGCTGACTTTTTCAAATAAATACTACTTCTAATAATTAAGCATCCAAAGTACTGGTCACGTGGTCGCATAATGATGTTTCCGCCGATGAGTTTAATATAAAGGTTATAAACAATAAATATTCAGAAGTGATCTTTAGTTCGTTTGTTTTTTGAAAATGTGGTCCTCATATTTAGATCAATCATAATGGTTAGGATCAAAGTTGGTTGTGCTGACCGGATTATAAATAATGCTCGAAATGTTAATAAAAAAGACACATTCTTAAAAAAAGAAAAAGTGCAACATGCATGGCATAGTTTTGTAAACACACATTTCTTTTTTTTTTAAATTCGGCGAGCACGCCGGTTGGTTTTTTAAAGGCACTTTCAACACCTTATTGGCTATACCTTGCAGTGGAAATTAAAGCTAAGTACGAGACAAGGATGAGGTTTTCTGGCGGGCTTTCATAATGGATGCAACAGAGATGCACTAAGTTACTAACTACCGATAACATATAGGGACTCACGTAGAATTTTACAACCATATACACGAAGAACTTCAGACGCGAATTAGAAGCAACTAAGATCACAGACGGTGCGTCATAAGCACGCCCCTTGTTTAATAGTCCTCCGTGTAGGCTCTTAGGGGACAGATTACTTCGAAAAAAAAAATTATTGTGCATGAATGATTGTCTTAATGTTTTTACCAGTGTTGTTCTGATCTTATTTCACCTAATGCTGCTCGATATAAATGAAACCAACTACATTAATTACAATAGGAAATGTTGAACATTAATTAAAATAAACAGATTTTTAAAAACGCAGAAAAAATGAGAGAAAATTGGAAAGGTGGGAGGGAAATTGGATATGTTCGACAATAGTTGTAACTTTTGAAAACTTGTATAGATTAATGATAAGCAGTTACCACGTGCATAATTTCAGAAGCAGCTAAGATCTTTTTTCTTTTTCAAGATAGGTATTGCTTCTGGTAGGTAAAGGATTCGCAAATTAACTTGTCAAGGGACACTCATGTATACCAGTACATTCATTAGCGCTCTAACCTTACATCATTTGTACTATAACTTTATCTTGGTTTTGATCGGTATTTAAGAAATAAAATACCATGTCAAAGAAATCAGTAGAAGTGGATCAGAAATTCAATATATCTCTCATTTTCATCACATCTGTATATAAGTTATCACACATGATTGCACAATTTTCAATCACAAGAGACATTTTGAATTGCACTTTTGAGCAATCTAGACAACGTGTTGCCCCCACCTGTGGCTGCTAGTGCGGTCGTACTTAAAATAAATACCAACCCGTGTGAACTGAGGATATGGTGATACCCTGTTCATTGAAGAGTATTCTAAGTCTTTGGTCTAGAGGTGTATCCTTGTGCAGAATTCTGTCGATGCTTTATCTGTTACGGTTAAAATGGGCGGGAGGGGCTTCTTGGCTTGTGCTAGCAGCGTGTGGAGTCCAGTAGTATTGTAGCTGAACAGTAACATGTCTCAATATAAAAACAAACTCGATCCATTCCACTCAATAAAAACCAGTAACCCAAGTACCATAGACTAAGACCAAATGCCTACCGTCCGATTCCAAATCTTTGCCGGAACAATGTTTTATTTCCGTCACCGCTATAATGGCACTCACGGTTACTTTGAGTGGTGGCACGTAACTCAGACTAACGCCAATTACTTATGTATCAAGCTCGAAAGAAAAATTTTAACGACGTTTGACGATACCGGTATCTGGGGTGTATGCAGTGACCTCTTGCTGACGGAGAAAGAGAGAATTAAAGCCGTATATAAGGACATCCAGAAAAAAACGTCGCTATACATGTCTGCGCTGGTTATAGGGTTGACGGTATGGAGCCTGATAAGTATATCGCTGCAGCGTTAGGAGACCGCTTCTTCATACCTCTCGACTTGGAACTATTAATTTATCACATACTATGCTTCCAATCGTACCTTTCAGACCGACCTACATTCTAGCTGATGTTTAGCAGCATTAGCAGGGTGATCCGTGGCATCGGTAATGATGTAGCTGACGACACAATCAGTGGTATTTTGATGGTGTTCGCACGACAGATCCAGCAGCGGCATTTGGGAAAGGTGGTTATATTCTTTGCTAAAGATGCTGTCCCACCGTAGGATCGTACTAAACAAGAGAGACACCATGTGGACCATCAACCGAAACTCACAAGCAAAACGCATGGAGATTCAAAGCGCATCGAGATTCAAATTGAAAAAAAGGTGGAAAACATGTTGGAAAAATGTCATGGGTCCTGGGAAAAACAGATACAGGAGTGTGATTGATCAACCCTGAGGGATATAACCTCAATCCACTGCGTTGTACCCCTGCTTTTTATGGTGTTGGGCGTAAGAAAAATTACCCTTACTTGCCTGTATCATGCGCAGTGCTGGCATCAGCGTGTGAGTCATAATACATAAACAGAATGCCGTTCACCGCGATTTCTTCGAGCAGACCTCGTGGATGGCCTCTTCTACTGCAACGACCAAGATCCATTTAGGGACTCGCTGGGAGAAAACGATTTCATTGCGGCCTCATGCCACCTAAGTGCAATAGCAATTTATGCACTACTAAGTTCGAGTTTCCAAAACGATAAAGAACAGTTTAGCTTCTTGAGCCACATACGAGATGGATACTACGCTTGCATCGATATACTTCAGCAACCAAAAATATGGCAGAAACTGCTAAAGTCTCACAGTGAGTTGCCATTGTGTGGTTCAAGAATCAAACCATGAGGCGGATTTATCGCCAAAACCGTGCAAAATACCCCGGGAACGGAACGTAATTAAAATTGAATGGTTCAGAAAATCGATTATCTGAGGATAGCAGATTTACGTGATTTGGGAACCTCAACCCTTACTAAATCATATGAAAATATATCTGTGTTAGTTGGCATAGCATTGAAATTTCAGCGTTTCCATGGTAATCAGGCTATCGTTTACTTTAATAAACTGTGTATGACTTTACCAATGAATCGCTCGAGAACTGGTTTATTGACCGAGCACACGGGTCACCTGAACATCATGAATGAAATAAAAAAAAGTCATATTTTTTTAACGTGTTTCTTTAGATGAGCTAATCATTTGCGGTAAAATAAACGAGAACTAAACCGCGACGGTTTATGACAGGAGGTCACATTATACAATGATTCTTATGTTCAGGGTGCCATGTTTGAAAGGAAAATGAGAATAAGACATCATAAACGTAATTCTCATGTACTTTTGGACTCTTAGAGACGGTCATATTTTGGACTGGAAAAAGATCCCACCAATAATTCCAATCCCAATATAGTCTTCCACAGAGCTTGGATAGTAGAAATTATTGTTGCAGTACCCGTTTATTTACCAACAAATCTCCTCCCTCTTCATCGTTGCCATATTGCAAACTTTGAAAATACAATTTTCTGTATCCACAGATTTTGCCTCCACATGCTTTCATTCTTGAATAATTGCTTTATTTTCAAAATACAAATTTGTAAGGAAACTTACCTGACAAACACCCCAAATCCTTCCCTGATAAAATCGAACATCTTTCTCAAATAGACGAATAATCAGAACTGATATTGGTAATTTATTTTCTTACGTCACCCTGATATGACACTGATATAAAGTGGTAAGTTCAAAATCACGACGGGTTGATATGAATATAAAAGCACGAAAGGCTGATATATATATATATATATATATATATATATATATATATATATATATATATATATATATATATATATATATATATACAGAGACAGAGGGAGTAAGATAGATTTACTTACGAAACGGTACGATAAATGACCCTATCATACTAATCATACTGTTTGAATAGTTGTTTTCAATATGTAGACCTTTTACGAAAGGATGACTGAAGGATGGTTTAAAACCGGTACCAAACGAGAACAGTATGATAGGTGATTGATACCATCAGAGATGATAAACAAATATGGTTGCAAAAGATGTTACAAGTACTGTAAATGAGACCGCTCCCGTGGCCTAAGCGGTTAGAGCATCTGCCTCTGATGTGGGGGGCTGCGGGTTCAAAATAAGGCCGAGTGATAGCAAAGACTTATAAAAAATAGTACTAACAGTTGCCTCGCTTGGCGTTCAGCATTAAGAGGTTCGTGTTAGGAGTGGTCGGCCTGGTGTCAGGATAATATAATTGGGTGGGACATCATGCTACATATCTGCGGCATGATGCCCCAATGCTAGACATCACTATAAACTGCCACACTGCAGGCATCGTAGCAATGAGACTGAAATGTTTTTAAAGCTACGTTAAAAATCCAAATCACTCACTCACTCACTGTAAATGACGCCGCTATACGTAAGGTTTGTGAATCAGTTCCTGCCAGAGGTGATCATTTCTTCCTTTAATCAGAGAACACCTGCTCTCTCCATGATTAGTTGTATTGCATGAGAAGACAGTGGGGATTAATTGCTTGAATCAAGGGGATTATGACAACAATTCAATACCGAGGATATGAGTTGACATTACTTCAGATTAAAGCACATGCACTTAAATCTCTGGATGCGTTTTCGTTATGCTCACGGCTTAAATTACATTTGATAGCGAATTCTCTCTCTAAGTGTAGTCAGGTGAACTCAAAATATTTAAGATGGCTGCCTCCAGGGATAGGCTTTTTACCAAAGGCTATGATAAAGGTAAAAGTTCATACAAACACTCACACAAAACAAAATAGTTATACATGAAGATTTTGATACCTGATGTGCAAACACCATGAAAGGTGAGAAAAATATGTCAAAACCGCTTTAATACAGCTTATAGCATATACTCATAACTTAAACAAACTCATATATTTGTATTGTATTATAGAGTGATTCATTTTTATATAGGATTTAATAAACTTAGTCACTACATCAAATGTCATTACCACAATCTGTCCCAATAAAGCGCAAACAATGAATAACACCGTTAACGTGGGCAGTATAAGTGACGCAACCCTACAGTATTACAATCGAGGTTGTGTCAAAATGGTTTTCCTTGGTTGGGGGGAGGGGGTGCCTTCAGTGACAATATGTAGTATGTTGTATACAAACCACATAAACGAGGTATTATATGATGTGTATGCTTTAAACAAAACAACATAAGCATGCATTAAATCATGTGGTACATTGTACACAACACCATATAAAAGTTGTATTAAATGATGTGCCATGTTCTACTCAAAACTATATAACCAGGATAATTAACGATACCACATAACATTATGACTGATTGTTTTTAGACCGAAACTCAAATCAAGTGAAATGAGCAGTGATTATTTGACTGAATGTATCCTGTTTAGTATCCGTACTCCATATCAGTATCATAAGAGATGTGGCATTACATTGAAGGACTTTATAGTGAGAGATCACCGGAGTTTTTGTATGAAATCAGTTTTCAAACAGTGGAATGAAATTTATGTCTTGTACCTGAACAACAGCAACATTTGTTATACGCAGAATGCATATTGATTACTTAGATATTTGGGAGGCTATCAGTATTTGCTCAATGTTGCCAGGTGCATTGAACATCATGCAGTACTGCAATCCGATTCAGATTAAATTCGCCATGATAACAGAGATCTGTCAAGCAAATAATCCTAATTTTCGGATTCGATATGAATTCCTAGTGTACATACTCTTAGTAGGCTACAAGGGCTTTTCATTTTGTGTTAAGGTGAGTTATCATTAGTAATGATATGCTATGAATGGCATTGTTCCCTTTAAGAACTATGAGAGATGTAACTTGTCTGGTGGCACCAAATGTGTTCTTGTAAGCAGAACTCGTGTCTTAATCAGATTGCGCAAGTAGTAAATGAAAATGATGATGCTGGACCAAAAGATGATCCTGGACCAGAAAACCATCTCCTCCGACAAACGCTTTTATATTACAAGCTTTTTTTTCAGCATAAATAAGTTGCAACAAAATATTTTGCTGGAGAAAGAATATCCTAGTTTAGAAACCTTTTTTGCTAGAAATCACATTCGCAGTTGAAAATGATATGAGAATAGTAGGTTGGGCTTATGATCCAATAACATTTATTGACAACATGGTTGATGTTTTATTTGACAATGATATAAGACAAAAAATAAACAGCAGGATCTACCATTCCACGAGGTCTTTCAGAAATGCCTCATGAGGTCCTAAGAGTCCCTTTCAGACATACCCCCCCCCGGCGAATTTCTAAATATACGAGACGAAACTTTAGAAACTCAGAGGGCTGTCTATTTCATGTAGGCCTTTTTTGTGGCCCACGGGCACTCTTCATTTTTGTTAGGCCTTTCTTGTTGGCCTACAGGCACCTAATGAGGTTTGTTTTAGTCTGGCGATGTTTTTTCAGAATGGTCATTGTGTGGGGTACCCCTTTAGTGAGGTCACAAGGTCACGAGCACACATCATCCTGCTGTTTATTTTTGGACGGCACAGACGGCACAAACACAACACAAACTTATTCTAAGGGACGGCACAAACAAACGGGGGCCTTATCTACGTCCAACAGATTTTGTACACTCTCCCCATGATAACCCCGAGGAGAGTGCAAAAGTACACCCACCACGTGGTTACATGGTGGGAGAGTGTATGTTTTTTCTGTTGGATTTCGAGGATTTCTCCGGACCCCCAATTATCTTAGAAAAATGGCATCGAAATCGCCTCCATTAACATTGTCAATCATGGGAATCGAACCACAGACCTCGAGTACGTGAATCTAACGCTTTAGCACTAGACCACAGACCTATCTTATACATGTATGTTCACAAATTATTATATACTTACCAGTTACCAAGCAGGAAACTTCGCATTACATTTTCTGATTTTGGAAAACATTATCGCGAAATCTGAAATCTTACATATTACCGTCTATTTGTACAGAAAAACGAAAGCTTTAACACAGCGGCTGTGTGTATTATAGGCAGAAGACTCTGCAGTCTGAAAAATCGATAGTGGGTTTTTACCAAGCCTTAATATAAAACCGTACTGGAATGCAGAGCATGTATTGATTTTCATACTGCGTAAGTTGTCTGTAATAAGATTACGGCGCTGTAGAAATCTGCCAAGTGATTTCCAGACGTATTAGTGACTTTTTTTGTCTGTCTGTCTGTCAAGTGATTTCCAGATGTATTAGTGATTTCGTTTTATCTGTCTGTCTGTTTCAATGAAAATCATTTGGTAATTTTCTAAAGCCGTACTGCAAGCATAGGTATATATCTATGTTCGATAACCGCAGAAGATTTTAAACTAGCTGAAACGGTATTATCTCCCTTTTTTGAAACACGAGACAGACGTTATATCTCCACATCTATAAGTAATGATTTCTAAAGTTTAGACAAAATTAATTAAATATATCACCAGTGCTAGAGTATTAATTCCGTCTTTGCAATATCTTTTATCATCGAAATCGCTAAGTCCGCGCTTAATAATCGTATCTGTCTCGAGCTTGTGTAGATTGGATTTGATAATATTCGTTTTTATAAAGCTAATATTATTATTTAGTGCTGACTTATAATCGTTAAATTTCATACATTTTTTACATATCCACGAGGAATACCTTTCGCTTTCTTTGTCAGTTTATTATCGTCAAGAATTACGGTATACATTTTACTTCGAAGTCCAACAAACTCTCTCACCGGCACAAACATAAATTCGTCTTTCATTTTGCCAATAACTTTTTTATTTACATCATCATGAAATCCGCTACTTGTCGGATAATCAGATAAATCAAATAGGTCACGGCGGTTATAAATATCTTGATAGACATCTTCACATTTTATATTATAAACTAGCGAATCTGTATCAGTAAATAGCAACTCTGAATCTGGTCTCTGCTTTTTGGTAAAATTATAGTGAAAATCGTAGATCAGCCACTTTGATATATCAAGTACAGCTGCACCAACATAAATCGGTTTATTTAACTTTAAATTTGTCTTTTTTCGTTGTATTGCAACAAGATTTTCATTAAATATTTTCATACTAACAAAACCATCATCATTAGCTAATTTACTTCTGCGATTTATGTCGTTTAAAATTTCGATAGAAACTCTTTTTCGAATATTTTCCATTGTCTTACCGAACACCGAGTTATTCATTAACTTAAAAAAGTTTTTCTCAAAGTCGGTCTTAGCAATAGCACGACGTTTGGTATTTAAGTCAATATAATTTGACATCCACCTAGACTGATTAAATTTTAGTACGCGATGGACTTTTCTCAGAATTAGTCCAGCATCTACTGCTTGTTTTAAATTTTTGTAATGTATCAGATAATTTCTTTCATTTAGCAAATTTGGAACTAACTTATTAACAATGGAATTTTTTGCTGTTGTCATGGCTCGTTGCTCAGGTGATAGTAAACTGTAATCTATCATCATAGATTCTGCACGAAATGGGTAGTCATTATGTAGATCATGTAACGAACTAGGGTAATCTAGATCAACTTCAACAAAATAACTGACATCGGAAAAATAATTATTAAGTTTTCTAGGTAAATCTTTTTCAGTTTCTTTAAGAAATTGATCTGGAGTTATCCAATGAAATCCACCGCAAGGCATTGACTCTGACATTGCCCAACCATACAAATTCACACAATCTAGATAAATAATATGATTGGATGGGACATTGTTATCATAACTTTTCACATATTTATTATTAGCTACTGCATATTTTTTTATTATGACGCTAATTCCGCCTCTGATACCTTTTTCAATAAAATTAAACATATCAACATCTGTCAAGAGATCTAATTCTATTTTGCTTGTTTTTAGTAGAGCGTCCTACGACAGTACCGGAGCGGAATAATACCAACAAGGATCTAGTCTGCAATTGCTGTAGCTTACTTGACGAAAACTTTCAAAAACATCTGCTAGTAGTAAAACATCTGTTTTCAAATATATATCATGATAATCACCAAATGTTTGACAACGAAATTTATTCCAATTTCTTGTGCATATTTGTACTCGTCGTCTGACACACCTTCGCCTTTTAACTGCGATTAAAATTTGTCTTTGCTAGGCAGAGAAGTTTCATCAGATTTACTCCAGTCGTCGAGATACTCATATGGAAAGATTCCTTTTTTTGTCAGATCGACGTAGTTTTCACCAAAACAACTTCGCAGATTATTGAAACTGCTACAATCTTTTACAAGCTCATCTAATGATGCTGCCAGAAATTGCAGACTGTCAATAAAACGTATTTTTCCGAGAGTGACTGACATATATTTTTCAAAATTGTTTGGTATACATTTTATGTTATTATTTAGTTTTAGTTTAGATTTAACCTCATCATCACCAAAAGCTTCTACAATGATATGACTGTCATAGCCACGAAAGTTATGTAAAACGACAGGTATAAACTTTGGTGCATGAAATTTTAAATTACAATTATTATGAGCCGCTCCACGATACTGGCCAGTTAGATGACAGTGATCGCGCACTTTATCATCGCCTAACAACTTCTCGCAGATATGACAATCAACTGCTTCGTTAATTCAAGTTGTTGCTTAGATGTTATTTTCATTGAAGCTGTCTTAAATAATTTGTTAGAAATTTTATTAACATCATCTATAAGATTTTTTAGCAGCCAAATTGCTGGACTTTCAAATTCACTATCTTTACATCTATATAACTTAACCGGACATGAAAACTTATCGTCGACGCAACAAACTACTTTATAAGCTACTCCGCAAGGGGTATGTTGTTGTATTTTCCTTGTACTTGATTTATTAGGATTATTTTCAGCGCCAGCCACAGGAACAAGTAGACACTCAAAATCAGCATAAATAAGGAAAGGTATATTTAGCTTATGATCATAATTTTTAAATTTTAATACTTTTCTTTTTCGCTTGGCATAGTTATTTTTTGAACATTGGCGCAGTATTTGAGATGTTCCTGTACTTTCTCATTCTTAGAAAAACCTTGCAAACAACTATAGCAAAAATATTTTTTGTTTTTATTTTTATTATACTGTCCGCCAACTAAGCCGTTAAAGTTTTTATCCAACAATAATGTCCCCGATAAAATAATAAATTTGTTGTCTTTTGTGTAGCAGTCTCAGAAATATATCTTGGGTAAATATTTTCTCGCTCATCTAGTCCGAAAACATTTACTGAAATATTGTTTTGTGTTTCAAACTTTGGTATCTGATTTTCTGCCACTGGAAAAGTTATTCCATTAAAATCTAGTTCGTCTTTGTATGGCAAATACTTTTCAGTTCTATCGCTGTGATCATTCTGAGGATGTCTCTCAGACAAAATTGCCCAACGAAAACATTGATCGTCTTTGTTTTTGACATTTCTACAACATTTTCTGTTTATAATTTTTTGAGGGAGATCAACGTAAGAACTACCTCGCAGTACGTTATATCTTGCTGTGTGAATTAAAACTTCCTTTATCATCTCAAATTTCCAGCCTGATCCTGATGAAGTAAATTCCTCCAATTTTTTATTTATTTCTTGGTGTATTTCATTTGCGACTGTGGCAATATTTGTTCCAGTTAATATTTTTCGTGATTTAGCTGTTAAATACGACTCAGAAATTTCGCTGTCGAAATTTCTATTTTCAAAAATTATATCAATTATATCTTTTTCGATTACATGTAATTTTGATAAAATCATACGATACTGCACTGTTAGTTTGATACTTTTGTGAGCTGCAAGTTCTTGAGCTATAACTGGTTGTAAAAGATGAAATAAATTTGTGGAGTTAAAATTTGCTAAAACATTTTGATTCTCAAATTTTTAACTGTTGTCGTATCCGGAAAATGCTGTAGCAATTTTGTCTGTTTTGATAATGATCGTTTTAGCAATATCTCGCAATTTTAACATTATATATAGTATATTTTATATTTAATTGAAAATTACGTAAAAAATCAATTAGAGATATAAAATCCCTATATATATAATGACAGAAATTCTGAGATACATTAGATTGATAGCAACCGAGCAAGAAACGTATCATGTTCATCCAAAGTATAACTTACATGCTGCAAAAGCACTTGGTTCGGTTATTAACATAAAATCTCAAAAAAAACCTATAGGAAAATCAATATCAGCTGGAATGATAATTTCAGGAAAAGGTGATGATACAGATATGACCGAAATGTTTAGAAAAGATTTTATCTATACTTTGTTCTGCGATGATATCCCAGCTGGACAGCGAGTCTATCGAGTTAATGGCTCGATTAACGATCACAATATTGAAAATTTAGCATTACAAAATGAGTTTCAACCTCATCCAGTATTTGATTTACATGAGGCAAATGATCGCGGAATTATACGAAATATAAGAACAAAAAAAGGTATTAGGAAAATTGAATGGAGGAGGTTATTTACAGGTAAATATTAGAGGAGCAAAAACAGATTTTATTAATTATAAATCACATAGATTTATTTACGAAATTTTTAATGGTGTTATTTTAAATAATTTAGTTATAGATCACATAAACAAAATTAAGACAGACAATCGCATTGAAAATTTAGATTTAGTTACACAACAAGAAAATACCAGAAGAGGAGCTAATTCTGATGGATCTAATTTTAAAGATCCAAAATCAATTGTTTCAATAAATCTAGAAACTAATGAAGAAATAAAATTTAAGTCAATGAAAGCGGCTGAAAAATATCATAAAATTGATCCACGACGAGGAAAAGATGTAGCTGATGGTGAAAGAAGATCAGCAACTTCAACATTAACATCTGATAGATTTAGTTTCAGATATGATGATTAATTATATTTCTTAATTCAGTTTTAGTCAAGCAATTGTGGCAAAACATCAAAATATCATCACGGTCAAATTTTAATGCACTATCATTAAGTTTATTTTTTTCTGCCGTTGTTAGAAGAATTTTATCAGACTCGCCCTGGATTACAATAACATTAACCGACTAAGCGCTATAACCAGACAAGCATTTTCGAACTGCCTCGGCTAATTCTCTGTAATTTAGTATATTAACTTTCTGATGGTATTTTACTTCTGGAGATTTTGTTTCTTTTGTCATTATTATTATTAATTAGATAAAAATATATTATAGTATGAATTTAATGCAACGACTTGCTGATATATATATGGATCCGACAACGTCGCCAACGACACAATCGCCAACGACACAATCTCTGGCGATATAGACAAATCTGCTGGTTATAGCGAAGAAGAAATTGTATACAACAATGACGACGCTGACGACAGCGTTGCTGTCGCTGACAGAAAAGATTACAGCAGGCCGACAACTGGACGATATAATGTTAAATATCATATCGCTAAAAACATAATAAAATTTAATTTTACAGTTACCGAACAACAAATATTTTGGCAGCTTATCAAACCTTTTTTAAGCATAAAAATAATTGGCCACCAAAGAAATATAAAATATGATTTTATTTTTGTTAAAATATTTAATTTAATGCCAGTTGATAATACAAGAAAATTACATTTAATTTCCTTATTCAAAACTATCAAATGTAAATCTGTACTTGGGAAATATGAACAAATTTATAATAACATTATTGGATCGACCGAGTTGGTACCCGGCTATTAAATTTATCACTATATCCTCTCCATTTAACTAAACTTTTATCGCCGCGCTTTCTAATAACTTTTTCAATGACAAATACGTCTTGGGAAGTTTTCTGAAGTTCTTGTTCATAAAATCTACCAGTTATAGGCTCACCTAATAAATCATTTAGTGCATAAGTCACTTCTATTGTTAAAAGTTCTTTATCAACAAAAAATACTTCTTCACACCAACTTTAAATTTATATCTGCGGTACATGTTTTCATTTGCTAATATTGGATTTTTAATTGCATTGTTTGGCGACATTTTAGTGGTTCGATGTTTTGTGTTATTGTATTTGTCAACAATGTTCTGTAAATTGTCAATATATTTATTTGTATTTTTAGCTGTCAAATACTTATGAATTTTTTCGTTTAGCGTGCGATGAAATCGCTCGACGACAACACTTTTACCTTCATTTCCAGTGGCATATTTTTTAATGTTATTTTGGATCAGAAACTGCTCGAACTTTTTATTGAAAAATTCTGCTCCGTGATCAGTCCAGATTCTATTTGGTTTTCTTTCTGTGTTTGTTATTATTTGTTTTAACGCATCAGTTATCGATGTTCCTGTCTTCTCTGAAACTGGAACACTGAAAGCATATTTGCTAAAAACATCTACAACATTAAAAAGATATCTTTCATTATTGTTAAATTCAGCTAGATTTGACACATCAACTAAATCTATCGCCCAGATATCATCGACGGCATTTGCGACAACCTTACGTCGCGGAGACTTTTTTCTAAGGTTTGTGTAATTCAGCTGCAAGATCATCATATGATTCTTTTCCTAGTCCGAGTTTATAATTTGCTCCAATAAAACCCTGAACCAGCCTTCGGTCAACACGCTCTCGCATATTCACTGGTTTCATACTACTAAGTTCGTCTAACATTACTTTATCACAGCTGTGTTTATCTTGTTCGTGATCACGGTAGCAGATATCATGGCGCATTGCTATTGCGTCAACTTGATTGAAAGGCTCCTGTCCTGGCAGCGGATTATCGTTCTCGTCAAGTTGTTTATCAAGAGGATTATAAGGTCCAGTATATTTATGGCCTGGCAATGTCCAACTGCCTTTTGGTTTTGGCAATTTACCAATCAATTTATGTATATCTATACCTGTTCCTATTACTTCTCTGTTGTTACATTGTTGACAATATGTAACAATTTTATTTTGCTCAAGACATAAATCTCTGTCACAATCGCACTTGCACATCATTATATATTTTCGGATTTATAATAATATTTATTTTCAGATTTATAATAATATTTGTTTTCAGTCGTCTACTAAAATAACCTCTCTGACAACGTCAGGGCAACCAGCTCCGGATAATTTCTTTAAAAACATACTTTTTCTTTTTCCGCAGATTGCGCAAATACTTTTTAGCATTATCTTATTTTTTTTTTTTTTCTGTTGTTTCATTGATATTTTCTGTTTTAGTTTTACATTTGAGACAATATATTGATTATATATTTGTAAGTTTAGATAAAATTTAAACTTAGCAAAAGCACAATGCAATTCATCATTATTAGCAGATGGCCGTTTATCAAAATGCAAAATAAACTTTAAAAAATCTGGGTTTTTATTCATCTGTTTAATGAACATTATACAATAATATCCACAAGCTGAACTTCCAACAGGCTGAATTTGATTAGACGAATAATTTATTATTTTATATTTTTTTGTTATATATTTTTTATTGCGTCACTTGGTGGAAGTCTAAATGAGTCAAAATAATTGTTATTACAAACAGCTACCCAATGTGTGCCAGACCCATCATTAAAATTTTGTATATTTACCACGCAGGAACCACCACATGGCGATGTAATCGCCGCAAGTTCATCTTTGGAATAAACTCCGTGGAAATTTTTTACTTTTTTTAGCTTATCAAGTATATGAAAGTTACTTAACGCAAGAGATTGCATCTCTAGAGGTTTCATCTCCTTGTGTCCGGCAATGTTAGTCCTCTGCCTATTCCCAGTAGATTTGGCAGTAGACTTACCGCTACTCCCGCCAGCATCGGTCCTATAAATCCGCCTCGTCGCGATCGCGTATTTTTTTTTTTTTTTTTTTTTTTGCTGTTTTTCGTCGTGGCATTATATTTATCTTTAGTCAAAAAAAAATTTTATTCTACTGCCAACAATACCATGACTAGAGACACCATCACCTGAAACTGCTTTTTCGTTGCGCCAGATACTGTTCCAGACGCTGCTGCTAATCCTAATGTACCTAACAACGGCAAAAGTTTTGATATTAACGTTCTGGTCATTACAGATAGTGCTGGTCCTATAAAACCACCTTCAAGTTGTGTTGCTACTGCTGTTGATTGTGAAGCAGAAAGTTTAAAAACAAACGATTTACTTTGTTCTATTTTTTTTAACTCACTCTGTGTTAACGGTAATTTCATTGAAATAGCGTTTGATTTTGCTTTAGGTGAGATAATTAATGATACAGGATCATGTTTGTTAATTGCTTTTGCTAATTTTTCAAATTGAGCGGGAGTTAAATATATTTCTTTTGTAATATATTTTGTCATTATATACAGATTACAGATTAAACTTGTATGGTTATTTTACCTCCGACAGAATCAATTGTAACAAATCTGTCGCTGATCACTAGCGCATATACATACAAAGCCGCTGCTGGAACTGCTCCTAATGTCCAGGTAATTTCAATATCAGCTGTTGAGTCGACAGCTCGCTCGCTATGTTTACTAACATCAAAATAAAATATCGGATAAAGTGTACGAAATTCCTCTGCTGATATCTGAGATCCGTTTCCGACATCTTGATATTTTTGTATTGATCGAGCATGTACATGTAAGGTCGAGTAATATTTTTAATAGCGTCATCCGCAAAATTGCATTCTATTGCTCGTTCTGGATATTGCTTTGAATTTAGTCTAGCATGTATTTTCTTTTATAAAAGTATGATAATCTGTTAATTCTATTTTTTCTTCTACCATTTCTCTTATTTAAGCTGCTCTTTTAGTTTCAGCTGCTCTTTTAGTTCCAGCTAATACTCTTTCGGTTTCCTCTGGACTTTTAGTTTCAGCTAATACACTGCCAGTTTCCTCTAAACTTTCTGCTTCCTCAGCTTCTTTTTTACGTAATTTCATGCGATTTTCATCTTTTATTTTAAATTTCCTGAGAAAGTTCCACGTCTTACCAAAACCTGTTGGTCTGTTCTCAACTGCTATTTGCTGAAAGACTCTAGCGATAACACCGGTCCTGATTTTTTTAGTTAGTTCAGTCATATCTTTGTCTTTCGTAGCTTTCTCTAATTCAGCATTAGACGTATAACCATCTGTCATCATTTCATTTAAATCAGCAATAAGTTTATCATACCTTTCTTTCGACCAAGTTTTTATATTATCAATATCATTTATATCATTTTCTGCTAATAATTCACGATGATCATCAACAGTTATTTTATCATTTGCTTTTCTTCTATGATATCGTCTTTTTTCTTCAACACCTAAAAACTTTGCTGTCAACTCACCAATTTCTTTTTGTTCTTTTTCAATATCTCCTAATTTGTCAGATAATACTACTGTAAGATCTCTGATTTCACCTGAAGTTAGTTCTGCTAATCTTCTTTCAAATTCAAGCGGATTATTCAACAGTCGTCTTATTTCAGTTTGTCTAGCAACAGCATCGGCAATATCTCTTACAAGACCTCTAGCTAAATGTAGTCTTTCTTCGTCAGATCTAGCAACAATTTTTGCAGCAGCTGCTTCTTGTTGTTCTTTAACTAATCCAACCAAACCTTTTTCCTGTAGTCGCTTAACTTCTTCTTCTCATAATGGTTTAGTTTCAGGTTGTTTTCCAAGTAGTGCCTCAGTAACTGGTTTGAGAATCGTAGCTGTTGCTTCTGCAGCAGTTATTTGTCCACGTCGTGCTTGTTGTACTTTTTGCTTAAATTCTGCCTGAGATTGAGCAAGTTTTTTTCAGATCTTCTATATGTTTTCTGTATTTTGCCCGTTTATCCATAATTATTATATATACATTTTATAAAATTTTAAGAAGTGGAAGACATCTTACTGCAAGTATCTGTCAGTACAACAGCGAAACATCTTAGTTGGATTATGTGTTAGTTTATCAAATAAGAAAAAGTTATATTTATCCGCTGTTGCTCTATGATATAATTTGATAAATTTATCTTTTGTTACGTCGCCACATTGTTCGTTTGCAATATTTCTAACATCAATGTTGTCCAGTCCAGGGAATAATATAAAACAACCAGTATTTCGTCTAATAAATCTGTCAACACTATAAAAACCTTGGGCGAGATAAATAGAATTACATTTCTTATTACGTGACAGTGAAAAATATGACCTTATTTTATTCATCTCTACATTATTTAGCAGAATATCGGCAAAAACTACTATCTTATGCTTGGACGAATCAAGTTGATTAACTGGAACAAGTTCTTCTGGTTGTTTGATAATAAAAAAATCTTCGCCAGCATCAAGATGATCACGAAGTTTGTTATTATATTCGTTAAGTAGCTCATACTTATCCTGTTGTGGATTAATTGTATAAATATAAACCCGATCGTAATTAAAATTATCGCCGAGAAGTAAATTCATTAACAAATTTGTTTTTCCCGATCCAGTTCGTCCAACAATAAGATAATGACAATCTGGAAGTTCATTGTTATGTTTATGTTTCACTAGCCGCTCTGTATCAAAATTTAATATCAGTGATTTTGCCATTGTTGTTATATAAATATTGTCAGACAATAAATAAATAATGAGCCATTATACAAAATTTGAAACAACATTAGGAGATTCGTCGGCTATAAGTACAATAACAAACGGCAATATTGATTTATCGGGTTACCTGAAACAAATGGCGACACAATGACAGGAAACCTGTCTATGTCAAATCAGCGAGTAATAGATTTAGAAACTTTATATCCACCAATAAATGTTGTTAATACACAGACTGTTAGTTATGCACAACTAAAATCCGTCGACAATAATAAACTAGATAAATCTGGCGGAACTTTAAGCGGTAACTTAGATATGTCAGGAAAAAAAAATAATAAATTTGGAGACCGGATATCCACCAGCAAACTTAAATCAAACTCAAGCGGTAAGTTATTTACAGTTGAAGTATGTGGATAATAACAAACTTGATAAAACCGGTGGAACAATTACAGGTTTTATTAACATGTCAAGTAAAAAAATTATTGGGTTAGAAACTGTATATCCGCCATCAGATTTAACACAAGCTGTAAGTTATACACAACTAAAATTAGTTGACGATAATAAACTTAACAAAGCCGGTGACACAATGACAGGTAACCTGTCTATGTTAAATTAAAAAATAACTGGATTACCGGCAACCTCACCACCATCTAATGAAACTGATGCTGTTAGCTATGCTCAGTTAAAAGAAGAACTTACTCCATATTTTAAGAGATCTGGTGGACTAGTGACAGGCAAAATAAACATGAGAGACAAAAAAATAACTACGACATATGTTCCAGTTAACCATAATGATCTGACTAATAAAGCGTATGTTGACAGTGCATCTGGTTGTGGTATAAAACGAACTAAAAACAATGTTGGGTATATTCCAACACTTTTAAAGCAACTGACAACCGAGTTGGGTTTGAGGTAAGCGCATCATCATATTATCCTGAAAATTATCCTTATTACGCTTTCTCTGATAGACACGAGTGGACGACTAATGGAGAAGTTGAAAATTTTTGGATTAAAATTAAATGTCCCACTGCAGTTGCTATTTGGTAATTTCATTTGCTAGGCCGATGAAACCCTAGTGTTGGTCGAATTTATAATTGGCTGTTTGAAGGATCAAACGATGATATCAACTGGACAACATTATATAGTACAGCAAATACGTATATTACAACAACACAATATTTTACAATCCCGACAGAAAAAACTGTTAACAAGTACTTGTATTTCCAAGTTTATGTTATCGCTGCTGAACATCCGTTTCCAGGACTGACAGCATTTCATATATACACACTCGATGATCAAATTTAATCTAATGCTATAAAATAATGTCTGAACCACCAATTATAACTGTTGCGAGAGAATTTTATGATTATATTTTTAACCCTAAAATAGCTGTTGGGGAAGAATCACTATCGGCACGTGCGATAAATACCATAAAAAATTTACAATTCCAATGATAAACTCGCCATTGTCAGAAGAAGAAAAAAATTTTGTTCGTGTTATGTATATGCGAGGACCACAACTAAAAGAAGCAATAGAAAACTTTGATATTACAAGTAGATACTGTCATCCTGATGATTGTTTGGAAGAACAAAAGCAAGTTGAAATCCTGTTTCAAAAAATATTGCTTGAGTTTGATTTCAAAAATTTAGATTTGATAATGCGATCAGGTTTATTAAAAACGCGAATAGCGCAGGAGGAAAAAAAAATGAGCGATAACTATAATCGTATTGACAAACTATCGGAATCTAGGATAATAGGAATAAGAAGAAACAGGAAGCTATATAATAGTTTTTTAAAACGAGAAATTTTTAAGTATCTTGGCATGTACTACCACGATAAAGAAACCCTAATTAAAATTGTTACTATGAAGGTTGATACGGAGTTAATTATTAAAGTGTACTCGAACGCAATTTTGCCAATGATACGTAAGAAACTAGAATTTGATCCAATTATTGTTAGCAGATCTCTAAAGATAATCAAAAATTTTGACGATGAAATTAGTAATCTTAGTGATAATGAGCGAGAAAGGTTTTTTAATGAAGTAACAAAAACAAAGTTGAAAGTAAAAATTGATTCTTATTACGACCTAAGTGAAGAAGATGATATTCCATTTCCATCAATTCAGCTGTCTAGACAATTGTCATTACGAAATTATTATGATGAAATTGAGAAAATACTCACAAAACCGTATGAAAAATTGATGTTAAAAGTAGCTTCTGTTGTTGGTCTTCTCATAATTGAACTAGATAAGCTTAAAAAAGTAATTCTAGCAAATTTCGTGGTCGCATATGCAATTATCAAACAACATCTTGCTCTAAAAAATTTCACGTTAGATCAAATAAGCTTGGTATTAGGGTATA
>JAECUM010022225.1:0-42824 GCA_016617855.1 Megalonaias nervosa | reverse complement strand
TATATATGTATGTATGTATGTATGTATGTATGTATGTATGTATGCATGCATCTCATAGAAAGTAACATTTCCTATTACAGTATATGAAAAAACGCAAATAATTAGAATCTTGTCTTGTAATGAAAAGAGTTTAACCCTGAATTTATCTGTGCCAATAAAATACCAAACAAGATTTTTCCAAACAACCTAATCTCCTTAAGACGATCTGGTTAAAAATCCATCATTTAAAAAAAAATTCAAAAGGGTTGATTTAAATTTTGACAAAAGATCTTCAAAATTATATACTATTGTATAAACAAGGACTGAATTTTCTGTAAAATCAACTTGTCTTCTTGTAATTGGTTAAAGCGGTCCCCAAACCTGTACTGATACAGAGGCTCGTATCGTTTTTTTGATATATAATACAAGGGACGACAGTTTCTCATTTCAGCTCCGAGATTCAACAATTTGAACTACAAATTTGGCTTAAAACAAATAGCAGTCTGTTTTCTAATCTGAGTTTCCTCCGAATATTCCCACCCCATTTTTCATATTTGGACATTTAGGTTGGGGTGTGGACTCATTGCAACTGCATATCAAAAATTTGGAATTTGCCGACACCGTGCGGTAGCGACATATAGCGGGCCTAGAAAATTTACACTTACGTTATATCGACTCATACCTGCATGAAATCGATAGGAAAATGATTTATTTTCTCAGAAATGGCAAGTATTGTAATCGTTATGTCTTTAATCCGCTGACAGACTAATCGAAACTAAGGCATAGATGAAACTTGACCCGGTCCTCGCCATTTTCATTACTAGTCATATGACTTCACAAATTTCAAACGACAATATCGGAAGTCCAATAGTCACGTGATATCAACAACAAACTCCTTTATAATGTTGTTGTACAGAAATTCAATTATATTAAATGAAAGTCTGATACTTTTTGTAAAAGCCAGCAATCTGGCCAGTCTGATTTATCAAGCAGAAAGCACATGTCAACGTGGTAGTCACGTGATACAACAACACTCCAGAAGTTGTTCTCGGAATATATAAATATGGAGAATTTTGTTTTCTTTCGTTTTTGTATTTTTATTACAAACAGTATACGACTTTCATTTAATATTTTTTTAAGTTCTTTTCTCTATAACATTTGAACATTTGGGTTGTTATATTTGTGAACTAATGTGACTAGCAATGCTAATTGCGAGTACCAGGTCACATTTCATCAACGCTGTAGTTTTATCTTGTCTTTCAGCAGATTAAAGACATAACGATTTTAATACTCACAATTTCTGAGAAATAAGTAATTTTCATATCGAGTTCATGCATGTATCACTTGATCTAACAACGTTTAAAGTTTTCTAGACCATCCGGTAAGCGGCTACGCTTTGCCACCACCATGTTGGCCTCTTGAGATGCTAGACTGGTTTTCATACCTTCCAGGTAAGGAAGATAATACGGATATCGAGCAAACTTTGAAAATAAAAGTCTACTAGACGAATCTAATCCACTGAGTGTTTGGATTGACCCAGCATATAATGTTTATTGCAAGCACCCAAATGATCCATACTGCACCCTCCGATTATTCTGGTTAGAACTCTACAAATTTAACTCACGATCAGTTTAGTTACGTCTCAATTACGTGGTTGTTTCGGGCGTCAAGTGGTGGCGGAAAATTCCCTACTGTCATCAATATTTGCGAAAATCAAGGACTTTTCACGGTCTGGAAAACAATCATCATTTCTCCCGACTTTTTCCCGATTTCCCGGTAGAGTGGGAACCATGTTTTAAAATTAAGAGCACTTAAAGCGTGTCCAATGGGAGATAACTCACCACAAAAGGTTTGCCATTTCCTTGTTTTGATGATTTTAGAGATGAGGAACACCAAATTAAACTTTTTAAAATTTTGTTCTTTAACAGTACAAAAATACATCTATATTAACATTCATTTTAAGATAATTGCGTTTCTCAATGAGAAGAAATGCATTTTATTTATATTTTATATTACTGAAAAATAAAAGTTTACATTTAGTTTCAACAGATAATAAATTTGCGGTTCCTGGAGAAATGAACGAGAAAAAAATCCAATTTCAATTCAATATACGTTTTAGTTAAAAGAAATTTGAAACGTGTCTAGTGATATCATGAAAAACCGATATAATGCTGAGATTTGCAATATTACGACTCTATGGTCTTAAACTAAGTAACAGAAAAAGCGAAATCCAACAAGTTTAAACACATAATTTATTTCTCTAGAATACAATTTGAAAAATTAAAAAGAAGTTACAGCATAGCGAACTAAACCCCAAATAGTCCAAAAGGTTATATGAATAAAGTTCTAATTAAATTCCCATGGTGTTCGAAATAAGATCCAGCGCTGAAGGTTTTGATGTGCCCGTAGGCTTGAATTTACTAATGTACAAGGGACCTGAAGTCAATTCAATATAATTCCAAATTAATGTTTCTGTCCAAGAATATTATTGAACACTTTGTCATTCCAGAGAATAATTTGAATAAATAATTCCACCCAAATAAAAAACTGAACAGAACAACATAAATTGATTCTGCCGCAGATATTAAATGCAAGAGAGAGTAATTTCTCAAATAAACAAGATTATAAACTCCTCAACGTAACCTAGGTCGCAAAATAGAATTTTCCATTTTATAAAACTCTGGGTTGTCAACCAGACAGAATCTATTACTAAAATGATAATAAAGAATGTGGTAAACATCAGGTACGACAGATTTATCCACGGGGAATCCTATACCTAGACCCAAATAAATAGGTTTACCTATATGGATAATGATGCTCATATTCAACCTCCATCTCAAATAGATCTGATGTATTATTTGTTTACAAAAATAACAGTTACTGATCAGGTACACAATGAACAAAGTCAAGTCCGAAATGCAATTATACATAGGATGTAATCATGGAGAGAAAACATAACAAGCAATACAAATTAAAGATACATAACAGCAGAAATTACAGTTTTATTTGAATCATTTCAACTAAAATATTCAATGCTACGAAAATTATGCAAATAATTATCCGAAAATGTAGGACCATCATTCACATCAGAAAGTTTAAAAATGCGACAAAATTACCCTTAATTTATATTTTAAGAGATCATTTAGGAAAGCTAAAATCCTTGATCTCTATATGACTCACAGCACTACAGGTATATGCTGATATGTAAGATAAATTTCGTAATCTAGAAACCCTGCTGACAGCATAGCTTTCCTTTTGGGACACGGTGAACCAAGTACAATATTATGTTTTGGAATGTCGGCAATAGGAGAAGCAAGCAAACTGTATACCGGTAATAAAAACAGAACATTCTCTAATTGGGAATTATTATTATTACTACTCGCCATGATCAACAAACAATCATATATGATTGTTTCAGTACAGCTTCTGGTAAGGAAGACACACGTCCCAAACAAACAGCCCACGTCAAGTGCGGAGATACAGAAAAGGTCCGATGCCCCGTCCTGCATGTAAAAAGCAACTAATGGAGGCAGTAGCTGTGGTGGCTCAGTGGTTAGCCTGCTGCAATTGCTACGAAAAGGATTACAGGTTCGAAGTCTACCACTTGAGCAGTGGACCTAGGGCAAGGCAATTTACTCCATTTACCTGGACACTAAATCACCCACTCGTGTTGCAAAACAACTAACCGAATCAAAGGACTTTGAGACAAATCAATGAAGCATGAAATATAAATCAAAGTGACCTTCTTTGGATTGATTGTGCCATACATAACGCAAGTATCCACACAACGGTACATGGCACGAAGATGATTGTGTGTGAAACTGACTCAAAAGCGTGATTCAAAGTCATGGATGCAAGAAATATATGTCACAGTTACCTAATTTTGATGAGATGATTTTGATTCAATACAATGGATTCATAGACAAAACCACATGACTAAACTCGACGATACTTGACACTGACAATATGCGCAAGGTAAAAAAAAAAGGTCACTGGAACGTGAAATATTTCTCATGGAGACATACGTTCGCATGGCAATTTAGTTCTAAGTTGAATCCACAAACTTGACTACAAGAGCATACACTTGACACTGCCTCAAAAATTTCCGAAAAGTAATGCAAGTAATGATAAAAAGAATGAGAAGCCAATGAAAAGGCAGAATGAAAGATGGGTAGCATAGGCTCCCTTATACATTCGTACAGGCGGGGTCACAGCATAAGCTCCTCTGAGCATTCATAAAGGCGAGCTAAAATGTCAATTAGAATATTGAAACAGATAACGGAAAAACTTTCATATACGAAATTAGATACCAGATCAAGAGTAATGTAAAGTCTCTGGATACAGCAGCAGGAAAAATAAAAACAAATGTTGATATGAATAAAATATTAAATATTAAATATTAATAGTATTACATTTATTTCTCACAACATCCTGCTTACGAAAGCAGTGAGGTATTTTTTCCAGATAAGACGGCTTCTATCCTAACTCTAATTAAATAACGCCTTTGGTTATATAACGAGGAAATTTAAACACTGGCATGTCAGCTTGGTCTCCAAGAAATATAAGAATTTAAGAAAGACACTGTTTTACTGCAAATTCCAGAATATTATGTTTATTTCGCATGTTAGTTTGAAAGTCAATCAGTCAGTCAGTGCGAAAGAACAAAAATACAAAAAGAAAGGAAGGAATGAAATATATAGGGATATAGGTGAGTCAACAGGGAAAAAGTCATTGGAAGCATTGTATGGATAAATATGCGTGATTTTCACATAGTCACTACTTACCACTACTTCTCTGAGCACATAATAAGTACACGAATTTTATCTGTGAGTACATAAAAAGTACACAAGTTTTTATATTAATACTTATTTTCTTTTGTTTCTTTTTTTTTAAAAAAAAAAAACGAAAATATTGTCACCATTTTACTTTGCTTCAATGATCAGTTTTATCAGTTTCAATGACTCCTTCGTCACTTTCATGAAATTACGTATAGGTCTCGTTTCCTTGTTTAACTGTGTGCTTATAAAATCTTTCTGATTTATTATGTGAGTAACCAAGGTTTTATTTATTTATATACTTAACACATCTTTATCATAATGTCAATGGCTTATTCTGAAAATGCACTTGTCGCTTTTACTGATGTTGTTGGTGATTCTATTATAGTTTTTGCCAATTATCCAGCATTATGAACAGTAATAGACAAGAGGACATGTGGACAAAAATTAAGCAGGAGTATTCCATCCAAGTAGGTATGCCATTACCTTTTGGATTAAATAAAAGTGGATCAATTCAAGAAAAACGCGCCTTTTTGGCCAAATTTAGAACGTTTGCATCAATAACAAAGCTAATCGTTCAATATCATGGTCACATATCTAACTTACCTAAAGATCGTTTGCTTCTTGGTTCAAGCAAACATAGAAACAAAATATTTTTGCTTCATAAATGAACATTATTGCTTTATCTATATGCACACATACCATTGTTTATGTCTCTTGACAACGCTTAAATCGTGAACCAAAAATTCATTGAATACATTGAAATAGAGCCTTGTGTGTGAAACACTTCAATGATCAAGAAATATCAACGAGACATTTATAACAGGTCCTCGCAATGGCGAGATTAAGTAAAACAGGTCCTCACAGAGAAAAGACTGAGTATACTAAAAGAGACATTTATAACAGGTCCTCATAGAGAGATTTATGTGTATATGTATAAAAGGAAGGATAGAGCAATGGTACCAAAATTCTGTAGATATTTTTGCAGTACATTCTGTCATGGTCAGCGTGACACGTAAATATTAAGATTGACATATAGGCTAGGTTCGGAATAAATATATTCTTTTTGGAAGCGTGAGTGGATTTAATTACGGTCCGCTGAGATAACGGTCAGACAGGGATCTTAACGTAAGATCATGCAGAGGGATTGACAAAGATGAGACAAACCAGAGGCAAATTTTGGGAGATCTTGGGCATTTTGGAATAGGTGCCCTAAAATTATATTTTCCAGAATAGCTATTAGTAAAGGCGGAATAGAAAGAATTATTCTGACTTAGATGAGAATGTTAACATTTTGGTGGTCAGACAAAGTTAATCCTGATTGGTTATGCTAAACGGGGGGGTGGGGGTTGGGAGAGAAAGGGGTCCCCAGACGAAATTTCATAGTTTAAGTATAATACAACGACGTTTTAGGCAGTCTGAGTTTTTCTGCCTATGCAAGAACTTCCTGACTCCGGGGGAGTAGAAAGTGTTCTCCCGTTATAAAATTGTCCAACTGAGAGGGAGTCTTGAAATTTGAGAGACCCGGAACTAGAGATGAGACGGAATTCTCTAATGATAAGCGCGAGGGCTCGGGAACCACAAGGTATGGTCTCAGTCACATACAATATTTATTGATGAAAGTTTGTAATTATTTGCTGAATTTATTTATTTATTAAATTCTTGGTTCAATTTTCCTTGTGTTCAGAAGTTAATTGTTTGCTTTCATTGTCTTGAATGTTATATGACTCGTGCATTCTAGGATGTCATACAATATTTCATTGACATAAATGTGTTCGGATTTAGCGGTTTGTATGTAACTGAAATTACGTATTTCATACATTACTTTGATACGAATAGCGATAATTAATTTATCTGTCTTAGATTATATGTATAATATGTTCGCAGAATTGATTTTCCCATGTCTATGTCAATGAATCGCTAGGTAGCAAGTGATGTACTTAAGACAAGACATGAAGTCCATTAATTCATTTGTGCAATTAAGTTTGAATTCTTTCAACCAAGAAAATCGGTGTGTGTCGACTGACAGTGTTCGGTTGGTAATTTATAGCCCACATTGTGGCGTAATAGTTATCATAAATGTATAGTTATATCATAGTTCCAGTTAGGAATGCGATTAGACGCTAGAAAAGACATACATTCACGTTCATAGATTGTTTGTGTATCAGTATCAGCTTGCGAACTGACCATAACTTTTTTTTATCTGTTGAATTACGACAAGACAATTTCTGATGTGGGAATAGTGTTTGGTCCCAGGAGAAGAAAACACACTGACAAATATTTAGGTTGCATATTATATTTATTTGAAGGAAAATAGCTCCTTACCTGTACTGCACAGTGGAAAAGAGCACAGTTGACAACCAGTTACGATTGATGACCCGAAGAGGTTGGTGAGAGAGAGAGAGAGAGAGAGAGAGAGAGAGAGAGAGAGAGAGAGATAGAGAGAGAGAGAGAGAGAGAGATGAAAAAATACAGCAACGCTGACTTACCGCCTACAGTGACTTGGAAAGGACCGGAGACAATCAGATTATGCTTACACGCGGCTATCTGAGATCGATCAGACACTCGATACTATGATGAAATTTTTTAAATTAATATAACAGAATGGCTAACTGAATTTCGTATACATTTTGTAAATCTTTTTCTAAGAGAAAGTGTATCATTCAACTGTCTTGTTCAATTTAATTTTGCTGATGTAATTGATTAAATTGTTATATTTTACATATGTTGTTTTATTCGATATATTTACTCAGATCTCTCTTTTTCCATCAACTAATTTCATTTTTTTTTTTTAATTGTTTGCTCGATCCCCGCAATAACACCATAGTCGATCACCTCCTAGATAACGATAACCAAAGCACCATAAGAGGTGGGATATATATCACATATAATAAGTATATATTGTATCATCCATACCTAACAGATAGTGTAGACCATATTTTGTGTGTCCCTTCAATCTTTTCTTTGAATATATTTGACCTGTCTAGTCGTAAACTTCGAGAGTAATTTAGTCGAAATCCAAAACGCAGTTTCCATAATGTGCGTGTGCTAATACACCTACAAAGCCCTTCAAGAAGTAGCAGTTTACCTCTCCATTGTCTCCATTTCCTGCCGAGACTTAGATAAAGAGACTTAAGTAAGCAAACGCGTCAGCAAATTAGAGCACTACAATTCCAAGCTTCGCAGAATTCTATTATTGGATTAGAAATTATCTAGCTTTCATGATTTGCCGGAACATCGTAGCGTCGTTTTGAAAATCGATTAATCTGCTTCCACAACCAGGACTGACTTTTGACGATGGAAATATGAGCGAAATCCGTACGAATGTGTGTGTGTGTGTGTGTGTGTGTGTGTGTGTGTGCAAGTACAGACTGATTTCCTTTATCTTTTCAGTTTACATAATTTAATTTATCTTACTTATCAAATTTACTATTACCCTGCTTTTCGATGGACAAGCGACCGATAGATGCGTTTCTAGCGTAAAGAAAACATTGTTGATGTAATTATGTAGACGATAACAACCTAAGTTAAATAAATCAACTCACTGAGGTCTGTCACTTGTATAATATATAACTTATTCACTGAATATCTGAGGTGCCAAATTTGTTATTAGTTGTTCAATATAGAAATTACCGGCGGTTAATATTTAACCTAACTTGCCTCGAAGATAAGTTGGATATTTATGCATTCGTGTGATGTAATATGTTTTTGGTTTAAATTTTGTCACCCTTCTTAATATCTGTAGAAACAGGCCAAAATTAAACTAAAGAATGATAAAACACAAACACTGTCTAGTTATAGATACATATTTGAGTTTTCATATACACGTGTTTGAGTTTTAGCGTCTTCATTTCTTTGGATAAACACATAAATAGAGGAAAAACCAAAAGAGAGGGATTTTAATATCATGTAAACAGCTTCACAGTGTATTTGCATTCATTTGCAATTGCTCATTCTGGTATTGCTAGAATGATATCGATAGTCCGAACATCTGACAATTTTCTATCTATTTTTCTTTCAAATTCCATCAAAAACAAGGAAAAGCTTCGAAATGTAAGTAAAGGTTTAATTTCAAACAAAATCAAGGGTTCAATCACATTCTTTACTAAATTTCGGCAGAAAGCTCAGATGGTATTGGTTGCCAGGCCTAGCATCAGTTCTTTCGAGGCTTGATTAACTTTTTAGCAACTTGACAACATATTACAAGGGGAAAATCAATCTCTCAGAAAAATACTGTATTGTATTGTATTGTATCAATCCTGAACAACCTGTACGGCAAGATAAATAAATCTGGACCTCACATGTCTTTTGTTTCGGAAAAAGAAACAGTAAGCGCGAATTAAACAGTCGATGAAGGATGTGTCAGGTTATACATCACGTGGTTATATTAGAAAGTTGTTGTTTCACTAAGAGAAGTCTGCGGAGTGACTGTGCTTGTTTAGAACATTCCAATTTAATTTCAGTTGTTCATATAAATTCAAAAAATATTTTTAACTACACTCAATGACGCAACATGCGTTGACTTACAGAGGTTATGGAGGTGGAAATAAGCGGAAGACCTGGCCCCACAATTACGAAACACTCAGATTCAAGTTGCAAAATTAAAAATCCTATTTAGAAGATTGTTTCTGTAAATGAAACTGTGTAAATATGTAAAAAATATAAGACTGACCAAATCCCGAAAGTTTTGTTAACTGTACCATTGATAGAAATAGAGTTATACAAAGTCAAACTTGTATACATTTACGTCTAAGAGCCAACAGTTTCGAGACTACCTTATTGGTCTATCTAAATACTTGCCTATGTTAAAGCCCAAAAGCCACCGTTACGTGAAAAAAGTCGTGTCGTATATGCCAAATCATCTTAATAATACTGAATCTGACAGATATTGGTCCTAAATATCGTTGGGTGCCATTAAAACTATATCATATTGACGTTTCATCACGTTATGAGCCATGTAATTTCTCAAACGAACTGAGAAACGGGGCTATTTTTCACGTGAATTAATGAGATGTTGATCGGCGACTTCCGTGGATGAACCGACAATCGAAAACTGGAACACAATATTTGATCACGTCACCGTTGTAAACAGAAGACTCTGTCACCGCGCTATATCGGATAAGGTAGATCCTCTGTGATATACTCTACTCATTTTGTGTTTGATATGGTGTGGTAATCGGCCTAGTATTTACCAGTACTGACGTACATTGTTTTTTTACAAGTCCGTGTCATATATTTAAGGAAATCCACAACAGCTGGTTTTGTCTTCAGTCCAGGTCGATTTTAAAGTATATCAGCGCCCCAGTTGATCACCAATATTCACCCAAGTCTTATGTTTATCTAATGCATTCTTTGTCTTCTCAGATTCGCTTAGAAAAGTGAACCTGGATCCCATTAATTTTGAAGCACTCCCGAAAAAGAACAGAATTACAAGCGACTTTGGTTACTAAATTTAAGAGGTGGCACATTATCTAAACTGATTATTTGCGCATCGTTTGAACCTAATATCTTGATTATTTCAAAGAACGGTTAATGTCAGGTTTTCTTAACGTATCATTTCCATCCTTCTGAACTTCAGTAGATTGGAAGTATGGTAAAGTTTATGAAAAACGGCGGCATATGGGCTTTAATAAACGCTGCAATCGGAAAAAAAAGAGAACAGAGCAGGTTAATAATTATCCTTGTTGCTATAAATAGAATTTGATGTCATTTGTCCGCAAGATCTGGCGTACACCGCCATATCGCTTTCGGAAAAACAGAACAAAATTGGAGTGTACACAATGTATGCTTACGCGGAACTACGTCTTATATTCTGTAAACTATGTTGCTTTGCTCATATCAATGTGTTCAAAATAACAAAGATAAAATGTACACCCGATTTAGCAGATAAAACATATAAAGACTTGTTTTATAGAAGGTAACACCATGAACCAGATGCAAAGTTGTTATTTAAGTATTACCTTTTCAGCCAATCATATTGAGCCGTTAACGTGTGTGCTGCATTGTCCGGATGTTTAGAAAATGAGTGTAATGCGTATTGTGTGTGAACTTAAGATGGCGAATGTATATTTCTTTTATAGAAGAAAGCTGAATCGAGTCAATAGTAAGCAGAAACTCAATTTTGCATCTACCACTGTTCTCAGATTAACGAAGTAATGCTTCGTAGAGTAGCAAACACCGTATCTCTCAGTAAATAGAGCAGGTTGCATATGAGCATAAGTTTATCCCGTTAGGCAAAAATTCGCACAATTCGTACATTTCGGAGCCCGTAACTTCAGTTTGGTGCAACGCAGGAAAATTAATGATAGCTTGATGAACAGGAAAATATCTCAGGAGTAAAACAAGCCATAGATTATGGTCGTGTGCCTTCAAAGACGGTAATAGCAAAAGGAGACCAGGGGTCAGGTCTGGAACGAATTGTTTGGAAGTTACTTACCTTTCCTCTATTGTGGTATGATAGATTCCTGTGTAAGAACAGGTCATGGGTTAATATGAGGTCACTCGGTATGATATTTTCATTTCAGGTTATTGCTTTTTTCAACATTCAGCTCTCGTCGAGTTCGGGCGATCCTGGTTATAACATTAACGGAGTGTGTTCACTCCAGGTGTGTGGATATCAATAAAATATGATCTGGAAAGTTCATAATAGACGAAAATGATTGATTTTGCCCAAAGAATACAGTATACTGTGGTTGATGTAAATGGCAGATTCCTAAATTCGTACAAGGTTATGTTATGTGACTCCTGTAACCTCCGGATCCACAGAAATTGCTCATATACAAATAATTCGGAATATCATGGAATTCAGGCTAGTTTTTGTTTTCTGCATATATGCTAAATGTGAAATTCCAAATTTCACAGCGTTTAGTTTGAAAATCCCGTTCGAACCCATCACAAGTTAAACAGGAATGGCAATTGTAATACTTCGTAGTAGTAGCAATAGTAAACAGACTACAACAACCCAGACATGAGTATAAATAGTGTAACGGGATTAGGTTAAGAAGCTTGAGTTACTTTTCCTTTCTGATGGCTATTCACGAAACTTTGTGAGCATCTCAAGAGTTATTTCCAGACAGAGGCAACTTTACTGTATACAGGAATGAGGAGAACTCTGGATGGTGCGGTATGGAATATTATTTTTACAAGAAGATCTTATATAACTTTGGCAGAGTTGGATAATATGTTATAATATGACTTTTAGTGAATGGATCATCTCGTTACGTGTAAGCTGGTATAGGGCACCCGGCAGGCACTCGAACATTCGTTTATTGAGAGACCAGATTGAAAAGATAAAACGGAAATGAATCTTACATGCTTATTATCGGGAATGTTAATTATAATAGCAATGATTTCAGATATAGAAAATGCAAAATTCAGGTTACTTTAGCAATTTGGAAGGTCATTCCATGATGTATTATTAATGCCCATGAGAAAGAACAAATGGTCAAACTTTCCCAACTTGAGAAAAAATATCTTAGACCAATTTATAACTTTAATTTGAAGCTATTATCGCACATTCATTTACCTGGTCGCTTTTGCAATTAGGATGATATAACCTTTACTTTGACAATACATATATCACCTAAAAAAACCCAACAAATTCGTAGAAATTATCTTTGCTTAACAAAGGAGATTTCGATCCTACGCAATCTAAAACAGGTGACTTTGCCAGGTTCCAGTACTTACATCGTGTTGAAAACGTAAAGGATGGAGATGAAAACTGGAAAATTATCAAATCTTGTCTAACCCTTAAAGTTTATAAAATTGAGCAAATCGGTTTTTCTACGTCATGGATTACAAATACAAATATAGCATGTCTTACAGTGCTTTGAAAAGTGTTTATATCCAAATATCGCATCTTGCAAAATGCTAAGTTTAATTAATCGAACGCTGGATGTTATCCCTAATAGATTACCACATAATGTAATGTCATTAAAAGCTGATCTTTACCATGTTCAACCTGCTTGACACCCCTTTCTGTTCCTGCGGTAGGATCGAAACCACAATGCATTTCTTCATGTTCTGTTGGAAGTACAGTAGACATCGAACTGAGTTGATGATAAAATTATTTTCAATGCCATCATTGAAGAACAGCTTGAAAAATTAAAATGCAGCTAGTAACTTAGTTTTACTAATTTGGGAAAAGGGCGATGCAAATGAAAATTATAGAATTTTACATCAGTACGCAAATATATTACAACCACAGGACGATTTCAACAACTTACTCAAATCGTGGTTACTGCCATTCTCTCTCTCTCTCTCTCTCTCTCTCTCTCTCTCTCTCCAATAATTTTTCATTATTATTACGTTCTCATGTTGAAGATGTAATACTTGTTTGATGAAGGGAGAGGGCTAATTTAAGTTGTTAGAACTTGTACCCAATCCCATTATATCATATTGGGACAGAAAATATATTAAAACAAACAAGTAGGAAAAGAAAATTAGTTCATTCGGGACTTCATAAAGGACTTCATAAAGGAAATAAAATTCATGCTGATCCCAGACGTACCGGCAGTGAAAGGAACTTAAATTTAAAACGAACATTAAAGCTCACATAATAAATGTCTATGACACAAATGGTAACCTAACTTTAATGGTAACCTAACTTTATATACAAACCTTTTGGGAAATGTATCAAAAGTCAGAAACAGATTCTAAGGGTATTCCTCCATTCGAGACAAATCAGCAGAAACAAATGCTAGAAAGTTGAAACTCTGATTGCCCAGTGTCGTTACACATCCCGGTGGCACTGTTTCATTATGCATATTTTCAAACTACAGATAAGGAATAATGCAGCAGCAATACGCTGTGAAGTTCAGAACTTGATTCTCGGCATTAACCCTTGAAATTCTTATGGTCCTGATCGAATACACCCAAATATACCTAGGTAACCATCCTCAGAATTAGCACTATTGCAATCTTTGTACATTTGCAAAAAAAAAAAATTATTGGTCTGTAGCAAATATACTTGCACTGTTCGGAAAGGTGATCGCGCTTGGCTATGAATTACAGACAAGTTTCACTCATTGGTGTTCTCTATAAAATTCTTGACTATATTGTTTGTTCCAACATCATGGATCATTTAGACAATGTTTCTGATATATCTGGCACACGGCATGTCTACTGAAAACTTCACACCTGTGTTGTGTTTTTGGTAAATTGGGCTAAATATTTAGATAAGGGTGACCAAGAAAAGTTTCTATACTTGACTTTGAAAAAACACTCTTCGTCCTGAATTATTTAGGAGTATGTTAATATTATTACTATGATTTATGCAAAACAGCAAAACTATCATGTCCAAAAATGGCATTCAAGCTCAAGGTGGCGATGCTATGGTGATATTCGTGTTTGTCCAAATATAATGGAGAAGATTTAGCGATCACAGAGTATCAATATGAACATTTACACTTGTTTTGGCCGGGCCAGTTAAATCTTACAGAATGTTAAGATATATCAGCCTGTGACTAGCCTGAAACGCACGAAATGCGAGAGGCATTGGCATTTAACAATCTGATTAAAATCAGGTCTCCATTGTGCTACGTGAAGATCTGACAGCAACCGCTTAGGGGTCATGTTCTGGTGTCCTATGTTATTACCATAATCGCTAATTTTATCAGCCAGTCAGATGAAGTCTTATATCTTGACGTTTGTTAAACTTAGCAGTATGACTGACGAGCATCAATGTGTGTCGAACCGATCTGTAGTCTGGTTCCCTGCTTCGTATGCTCCCTGCGTTGCATTCCACTATACGAAGTCAGGTGAATGCCGATGCCATATTGTCACTTGATCAAAACAAATGGCCTCATATGGAGAGATCTAGTTAATCTAACAGCGGCACATTTCTTCCTTTAATATTCTGTTTGTTAGTGACACAATGTGAACTTTGCTAATATTTTCGATTTGAACTATAGCAATCGTTATCTTGTGTTCAAGCTTAACCACCAATTCGGTCATATAATTATTTTTACAGATATTTTTACCAGTAGGCGAAGACGACAGAAAAGGATACACGCAACGATTGCAGATTTTACACAGCGTCATCTCAAACCTTCCTTCTCCAGTCGATTCCTTGATAAATTTTACATCGAAATTGATATGAGGTGAAGTACGACAGCCTAAATATAGCCAAAGATTAAGATGAAAATATCACCCCTCTTTTACGTGGGGGTGAGGGTAACGATTGTTTTGCAAATATTGTACACTTCGCACAACGTCATCCATAATATTCTAGTTGCAATAAATTCCTTGATCAATTTTACATCGATATTGATATCTCGCTGTACATGACACCTCAGACTTACCCAAATTTAATGATCAAAACAGCAACCGTATTGCATGAGGGTTTGAATGAGAGGGTATTTGGTCCAATATTGTACATTCCAACTGCATCATGTAATTTGTGAAAGATTTCATTTGCAATCAATTCCTTGATATCTTTTACATCAGAATTGATTTAAGGCGACAGATGACAGATTTCGCTTGCCAAAGATCAAGACCAAAATACTATTTCTTCTATGAAGGCGGGCGGTTGGGGGAAGGGGCGTGGAGTGGGTTGTCTGTGAAAAGTATTATTTAAATAAAACTACATATACATGCCAAAATCTGTGATCGAATTTTCATGGTATTAAGTCAAATAAATTAAATACCTACTTGTATAAAGGAGAACTTTAATATTATTATATGTTTAATTAATTAATTTAATTAATTAAAAAACAGCAGCACATTAAAATTTATATCATGCTGAGGCAAGTAATGTGCCTTTCCTAATGAAACACAATGAAAATAATGTATTTAAAATAACATATCAGTATCAATGTAAAATTGTTCAAGGAGTGTTATAGCAAGAAATTCTAACATTACTCCACCCAAACTTAATTGTGGGGCCCCCTCTCCCAAAAAAGGTTGTTTAATGGTAATTTCTGCTCCAGCACCCAGTTGTGAGGGTTGCTTGGGCAATTGGTAAGCCATTTTGTTTAAGGTATCAATTGCAAATGGAATTTCTTAGGTGACAGTCAGAAATGTCCACCATTGGCCAAAACATCAGCATCACTTCCTCATCGATGATGGTTGGTGTTTTGGTCTTAATGTTTGTCAAAATCTAGATTGTTATGAACAATACATCAATGTCAATGTACACTTGATCAAGGAATCAATTACAAATCGAACTTTCTGAAGATGTAGTCTCAGAGACACTTATTTTTACAAAATATCGTCACCACCCCCATCCCTCATTCATATAAAGGAGATGGTATTTTGGTCTTAAATCTTAGGCAAATGAAGGCTGTCATCTATCGCCTTACGTCAATTCCGACATGAAAGGAATCAAGGAATCGATTGCAAATGATTTTGTTTTACATGATGCAGTCGAAATGTACAATATTGGACCAAATATCGTCATATTCACCCCTTCGTGGAATATGATTGCTATTAGTGTTACTAACAAACAGAATATTAAAGGATTAAATGTGTCGCGGTTAGATTAACTAGATCTCTCCATATGAAGTCATTTGTTTTGATCACGTGACATTATGGCGTCGGCGTTCACCTGACTTCGTATAGCAGAGTGTAACGCAGGAAGCAACCGAAGCAGGGAACCAGACTAAACGATCTGATTCACTTTCAGACTTCTGAACGCTGCATTTCCATTGGCTAATTCAAATGTCATCAGAACATGACCTATATAAAGTTCCGTGGAATATAATCCAATATAATCCAAAATTTTGATGACATAGATGAAGCTCTGAGGGTGTGGACTGACTTATATATGGATCTAGTCTTTAAGAATGCACCACTGAAAGTACATCTAGTAAAGTATGAAATCCATCCTAATTGGCATACTACTCTTAGATGCTATCAATACACGAGACCAATTCAAGGATATGCGAAACTATGTACAATACAAAGTATGCAGAAATAAAATAACAAGTATAATTAAAAAAGCTAAACAAAATCCCACTTATTATCAATCAATGCTTAAAAACAAAATGAGCAACACAAACTCCATTTGGAAGTTTTCAATTGACTCATTGGGAGAACACACAAAGATCAGACAAATAAAATTCACTCTCTTCTGGTAAATGGCACCATAGTCACTGATGACGCTGACATTGCAAATGTTTTCTATGATTTTTTTCACCAACATTACTTCGAAGTTCAAGGAACCAGTGATAGAAAACAACTCTGGTGAACTGAAAAAGTTCTGCAGCAGCAAAATCCTTAAGGAGGTATGTTTCTCTATCCCACCAGTATTAAAAAACTTCGTTAAGAAATGTCTCATTAACTTGATACTATTCGGCTCCAACTTGGAATAGGCCATTTCTCGAGAAATCACGCGTAATAACTTGGAGTTTCAAATTATTGTGCTCTTTCTCGAGAAATTGCATGGTCGTTGGCTCCAACCTGGAATAGGCCATTTCTCGAGCAATTGGCCCAACAACTTGGAATTCCATATTCTTAGAGGTATTAATCGGTGTGTTCGTGTGTTCTGTACTTTGAAATTACATTAAGTATAAGAATAAAAGCTCTTTACAAAATAAATTATAAGTACTACTCAGCTATCTAATATATATATATATATATATATATATATATATATATATATATATATATATATATATATATAAGATCTTTATATTTATTTAATCTGATTTTTCTTCTTCATGTCATTTTTAACACATGATTGTACTTTAAATATGTTTGACAAAAATATTTATACCTGAAATATATGTTTCAACAAAAATATTTGTAATATTTGTGTGTGTGTGTGTGTGATATTTGGATTTTTAAAATAGTTTTAAAAATTTTCAGTCCTATCGCTATGATGTCTGAAGTGTGTCAGCTGATAGTGATGTTTAGCACTGTGGCATCATGCCGCACGCATGTAGCATCATGTTCCACCCAGTCACATTATCCTGACACTTACTGCTGAGCACCAAGCGAGGCAGCTACTAGTACCATTTTTATAAATCTTTGGTATAACTCAGCCGGCGTTCAAAACCCACTACCTCCTGCATCTGATGTGGAAGCTCTAACAACTTAGGCCAACGGAGTGGATGTAATATTTGTACTTAAGATATATGTTTGAAAAAAATATTTAATAAAATAGTATATTTAAATTATGATTTTTTTAATTTCTTATTCTTTATTTATTTGTTTATTTAAGCACTAATATTATTTCCTTGTTTTATATTTGTAAATTTGATTCTGAGTTGCTGGAAAAGACTGAATCAATACATTTTGTTTAAGAATGTTGCACAGAACTATTTGTAAAAAAAAATAGATAGAAGAACATTTTCATATTTCACAGTAATGAAGATTACACCTAGCTGTTCGATGATGTCTTAAAGAAACGTTCAGACTTAGTCCTAAAAGAATAGTTTGAAAGTAGGAAAGATCTGATGGGACCGTTGTAAGGATCTAATGGGACCATTGTAAAGATCTAATGGGACCATTGTAAAGATCTAATGGGACCATTGAAAAAGATTCACAGATATGAAACCTACTACAAATTGTTGCCTGATGTCTTAAACACAGAGTCGTTTCATGAAAAGTATATTTGGAATGTATTAAAGATCTAAAGGGATTATTACTATCCACCACCCAAAGAGTTATATTTCAGTCATGAAGATTTTTCCATGTTGTTGCATGACGCCTGCATGCTATTTTTGGAAATTTGATCATTTAAAGGTAAGAAAGGTATTCAATTGATTTGCTGCAGAGAAAGAATGTATGAAGATGCAAAAGGTCTAAAGGATTTTCACTATTGCAATATAGAATTATATTTCACTGTTATGGGTTTTTTTCCAATTTATTGCATTATGCTTTCATGTCATATTTTGGAATTCAGTCCTACATAGATTCTTTTAAAAGTAGGAAAGGTCTTGAGGGGAGTTCTTGCATTAAACAAATATTTCAAAGATATTAAAGGTCTAAAGGAATTTCACTATTGTCCCATAGGCTTATATTTCACAGTTAGGGGAGTTATTCTGAGCTGTTGCACAATACATGCATACCATTGTTTGGAAATTTAATCATGTAAAGACCATTATAAAGGTAGTAAAGGTCTTCGAGGGAGTGATTGCAAAAATAAATATTTGGAAGATATTATAGGTTAAAAGATCTTGTCACTATTGCCTCATAGAAGCTATTGGGGGTTATTTCAAGTTGCTGCATAATGCTTGCATGTATTATTTTGCAATTCAGTCCTATACAGATTGAATTCAGGGTAGGAAAGGTCATGAGGGGAGATGTAGCACAAAATGAATATTTAGAACATATTAAAAATCTAATGGGACTGTAACTGTTGCCCTGCATGCTTATATTTCACAGCCTAAGGTGTTTATTCCAAGTTGTTGCATTATGCCGGCAGGTCTCTTTGGAATTTAGTCGTAAAAAGACTACTTTCAAGTTAGGAGCATCTTTGCTAGCCAAGGTTCCGATATGATAACCCTATCTACACCTTGGCGGATCGAACAGATATATTGGTGCTTTGTCCTAGCGACATCTATTGGATTTCTTGAGTTGCCCTCTTAGTATGTAATGCCAATTAACCAATAGCGTGGTGCATTGTACATCGGCCGAAAATGGTGGAGGTAATTGACCTAAGAAAAGGATACGTTGTAAGTTTAATATCGAAAGTATGATTATGTACCAGAGGGAAGCAATTACAGGTGTATTTGAGTGAAAGGTATTTGTGCAAACACGGACCGGCATTGGAAAATTGCTTATTTATGAGTCCATTCAAGTTGTATGCTGTCCTTGTCTTGATCATTAGGAACAGTGTTCAAATTTGAACAATTTAATTTTGATTGAATGTGGTGGCTTGCAGCCGCATCCAATGAAATTCACAGACCAGAAGCACAGAAATAAAACATGCTCGATACGCCAAGGTGTAGATAGTGTTATCATATCGGAACCTTGGCTAGTGATGATGAAGTAGGAGAGAACAAGAGGGAAGATGTTGCATAAAGTAAATAGTAGGAAGATATTAAATGTCTAAAGTGAATTTCACTACTGCCCCATAGACTTGTACTTCACAGTTATGGGGGTTATTCCAAGCTATTGTATGATGCATACATGCTATTTTCTTTTAAAATTATTCTTTTTAAATACTGTTGTAAAAGTAGGAAAAGTCTTCAAAGCGGTTGTTGGGGAAAAACAATATTTTTTAAAATATTAAAGGTCTATAGGTGTTGTTACTATTGTCCCATAGACTTATATTTCACTATGGGGGTTATTTCAAGTTATTGCATGCCATTTTTTTTAAAACTGAGTCCTAGAAGGACCAATTTGAATGTAGGAAAGGTCTTGAAGAGAACTGTTGCATATAATGAATATTTAGAAAATATTCATAATCTAAAGGGACTGATACTATTGCCCAGTAGGGTTATATTTCACTGCTGTGGGGGTTATTTTAAGTTGCATGATGCTTGCATGCCATTTTTGGGAATTTAGTCTTAGAAAGACTGATTTAAATGTAGGAACGGTCTTGAAGGGAGTATGGGATCTGTGGAGCTAATAAAGTATGCATGTAGACGTAGAAAGAGATTGAAAAAGAAATTTATGTGGCTTTTCTTTTATATCTTCCTTACATGATTTTACGACAAATGAGTATAACATCTTCATGGTAGTAAAAGGTATGGCACCTATTGTTACAAAGGGTTAAGCTGAAAAATGTCTAAAAGACATCTTATGCTGGATTTAAGGTATTGTCATTTAATACGCGGTACAAAATGATGAAACAAGAACTATGCGATGATTTTGAGAATTTTATTTGTGTTCTTATTTACAGTTTTATAAATGTCAACAGAAAACAAATACACATATTAAGAACTAATTCTTTGTTAACAACTGTCCTGGATGTTGACTTCAGCCTCAAGATGGGAGATACCTTCAACATCTGCTATAATGCATATCAGTACTTTGAAGTTGATGAAGAAATAAAAGCCGCTTTAAAATATTTTATCGAACTTGAGAAGGTGATCTAAGGTGTCCAAGTACTTCATTTCAATATATATCCACATACATCCCAAGATGTACTGATTGACTCTATAGTCTTAAAGTCAGTAACAGAAAAGAATGAAAACTAACGGTTTTGTAAAATTTAAAAAATAATCTATTTCCCGTGAATACAAAGTGAAAATTAAAAAGAACTTACAGTATTGTGAATTAAATTCCAAATGGTCCAAACAGTTATATCACAAGTCCAAAAGTATAGAGTATCCAAATGAATTCCAGTGGTGTTTCTGTATGAATTCCGATCTTGAAAGTGCTGATGTACCAACAAACTGGAATAGCCTAGAACATTGTTGTTGTGCTAACAGTCTTGATGTATCACAATGATATAATCCAAAATGTCTCTACATGAATTCACAATAATGCCAAAATAGTGATTTAGTTCGAAAATATTATTGAGCACTTTGTAATATTAGTGAATAATTTTTAAAAAATAGCCTCAAGTTAAAATTGAACACAACTGAAGTTAACGACAGATTGGACACATTTAAGAAACGGGTATGGACTTAACATATATACCGCTCCGGTGGCCTAAGTGATTAGAGCATCCACCTCGGATGCTGGAGGGCAAAGGTAAGAACCCCGGCTGAGTCATATCAAAGACTTATAATATTGATATTAGCAGCTGCCTTGCTTGGCGCTCAGCATTAAGAGGTTAGTGTTAGGACTGGTCGGCCTGGTGTCAGGTTAATGTGACTTTTCGGGACATGATGCTACATGTCTGCAGCAAGATGCCCCAGTGCTAGACAACACTATAAACTGCATCACTGCGGACATCGCTGTGATATACCTGAACAAATATTGTCAAAAGCTACGCTAAAAAACCAACATTCTCTCTCTCTCTCTCTCTCTCTCTCTCTCTCTCTCTTAAACAGATAAGACTACTTAGGGAGACAGTTTTGTTTGCTATTTAGAAGTACTTATGGAAAATGTATATCATTATCACTGCTACCATTTTGGCCACCTATATTGTAATCTATATTCTACTGTGTCTTTACATGTGCATACTATCAATTATCAAGTTTATTAGAATTTTCTCTGATTTAATTGTATCGATAGTTGTAGCAACTGGATCTGTCAACTTCCCATAGACTATTCCGTTTCTGATATATTTTAGATGCACAAGGTCGTTATTTCTATTGATCCATACTCTTTAATTATATAAAACTTTATTTGTTCTTTCACTTTTATACATTTGTGACTTACATTTCAGAATTAAACTTTATTTGTAAAACTAAGCCTTTGTGACAACTAAAACATTGACATAAAGGAAATTATATTTTTCTTAACTATTTCCTATTATCACCCTACACTGATACGTATTTTATTCATTTCTTGAATATCTTTTTGTTAAATATATTTCCCTCCTTGTTTCAGAAATATGATACACTTCTTTATACATTCTATATCTTCTTGTTATTTCTACTACGTTAGATTATGAATTATTATAGTGTAAATCTGGTTTCAGTTTTAGACATAATCCAAACTTCATGTGTAGCTATCTATTATGTAAAATCAATGTTTACATTGAGTTATTATTATATTATTATGGGTTTTGTGTTTCAGCATAAACTGTGAATCTATTATTGGTTTCCTGTACATTATCTACACATCTGGTAAAGATAATATGAATGTATTATTTAACTTGCATTTAATTATATATCATCTTATATCATATCTAGTCTAGTCAACAAGGAATATTCTGTATTGTTGTAACAATACTTCAATCCAAGATGTGAAATACACGGGTAAGGATGTAAAACAAGGACCAAAAATAGTCTCCATTATACAATTATTTTGTTGGTTTGTAAACAAAAAGTTTGTAAACATGTCAGTGTATAAAACTATGAAACTGCTGATATGAATTATAGGATGGACATTTCTCATAACACTTTTTATGAGTGTGATTTATTCTATCGTCATTTACAGGTTGAAGTTTTCATGTGTTATATTGAATATTTTTTACACTATAAAACTCTTTAAAATGGTTCAGTCTTTTGTAAATGAACTTTAAGTTTGTTATAATTTCTCTAAGCGAGTAGATTATTTATTAGTATATTGAATATGATGTGCAATACCATAGTGATTATGCAGTTGCTACAGCTACCATCAGTAGACAATACAATATTAAAACTCAATTGTTGTCACAATTTCTTTCACTCATTTTTATTCTCTTCAACTGTGCTACAAACATAGGTCTTGCCCAACATTCCTCTGATCTTGATTTCTAACTTAAAAATGTGGTCTAAATAGCAGCATTATTCATTCAGTATGTTCATATCAAAGCGGCATCTAAACAAGTTTATTATTTATTTGTGTAAATCAAAATGAATTTAATAAAATGTTGTTTCCAAATATAACCAATATAAAAAGTTTCAAAGTTTTTAATCATTGCTGTAATGATTAGAAAAGAGAGAAAAATATCAACAGTCATTAATACAATTTATACAATATGCTACATGTACATAAAAACATTTTGTAAGATCTAACTTCACCACCTATCTTAAAATTCACTTGAAGCTGTGATGAAAGTGAGAAAAAAACCCAAATATTTAACTTGTCCTTTAATTTTGCTAAATTTCCCAACGAATAGTTGCAGAAATCTGACACATAATTAGATCTCCCACCTAGTATACAAAATACATTATGGTCAAAATTCCTTGTCACATATTTATTGTCTTATTATTCACGTATTTTCTGCACAGGGGCTCGTATCATTGCTTATAATTTAACCATAACAGTAATACATGTATTATTTGTTACTAATATATGACTGATAGTTAAATTGTAATCAACGATACGAGCCCCTGTGATTTTTCCCTGCAAAAAGAATTTTAAAAAATGTCTCTGTCAACATCTTTCATTGTAAATGCACAAATGGAACTGACATAAAACCACTTACTTACTTACTATCTTCAATTTCCGACGTGTGCGACAATTCGGCCATGTACATCGAATTGCAAAAACCAGCCGCTCTGTCTATTTATATCGCTATAAACGATCGCGCAATTTCTTGAGAAAGACAGCAACAACTCGGGATTCCGAATTGTTGCGATATTCTAAGTTGGAGCCCAACAATACCAAGAATGCCAAAGGACTTAACCAGTTAGATGGTTTACTTCATACTTAAGTGAGAGAACATATGTTTATATAAATAATAATAGGTTTGAACCCGGAACAATTTGATATGGAGTACCACAATTCTAGGTCCATTACTATTTACATTATTTATTAATGACCTACCACTTTTACTAAGGGACTCAATTTCATCTACAGATCTCGATGCAGATGACACAACATTGTCAGACACCAAAAACACAAAGCACTGGAAATTTCGTTACAGGATGCCCTAAACAAACTGGACAGCTAGTGCACATGCAACGGCATTGTGGTAAATACTGGTAAAACTGAAATATTACTTATCTCAACACGGCAAATAAGAACAAATCTTGATAGTGATGAACTACGTCTGACATGGAAGGATAAAAATTTGCAAATGGTCCGTCATGATAGACAACTTGGTGTTTTGGTAGATATTAACCTACCATGGACTGAACATATAAAACATCTCAGTAAAAAGGTTAATTAAAGTTTATGGCTTCTCAGTAGGATAAGACATTTTCTCACTGAAAGGTACAGAAAACTATTTTAAAACAGTTACATACAACCCTATTTAGACTACTGTAATACTGTATGGGTTAATTCGAATGATAAAAACATAGCAAAGCTAGCAAATCTTCAAACAAGAGCATTTGAGCTAATATCAATTCAGAAAGAAAGCAAGGAACATTTAGCTGATAAGTTAAAAATATTACCTATTAAAGACCGGATCCGTTTGAGAAAAGCCAAATTAATGTACAGGATATCCAATAATAGTGCTCCTGAATATTTACAATCACTGTTCCAGTATAGGCTACCTGGTAATACTCCCCACCTGCGATCGATGTCTACCAAACAGTATAGAATTCCCAAACCAAATAAGGGATTATTCAAAAAAAGTTTCCAGTACTCTGGAACTTTGCTCTGGAATCGTATTCCAGTTGATATTAGAAATGCCCACTCTATTTCCTTCTTCCAAACACAATATATCCAGTGGCTTCAGAGATGCAATTAAAATACATAAATTCCTTTGTATGATGGTCTCAAGGTAGATTAGTTCGTCAGCTAATTGTTATCCTCTTTAAATAAAGTCATTAATAGTATTATTATTATTATTATTGTTATTATATGATTCACCCAAATTCCGATTCCTACTTAATTTCGGTTTGCAATCAACACACATCAATGCCTAATTTCTACATGTGTGTGTGTGTGTCTGTGTGTGTGAAAAAAAAACTAATTAAAAAGGTAAGCCTATTTTTTGCTGTATGGAGTTCGTATTAGGCATGTTTTTATGGACCTCATTAGTCACTAAATAAATGCATACAATCTACACACATTTCGGGATTTGTTCATCCAGAGAGAGAGAGAGAGAGAGAGAGAGAGAGAGAGAGAGAGAGAGAGAGAGAGAGAGAGAGAATGAAGGGAGAAGCAGAAAAGGAAAAATGAAATAGACTTTAATGTGGAAATATAGATTTCAATAGCATGCATAACGGCACATATATTTCGTAAATGAGAAAAGAAAGTAGTTCCTAAGTGATATCGTCACTGTGGCTATATCATTTTCTTCCACTGATTTGTTTCAATATCTCATTCTGTAATATATAATAAATATGATTATGAACCTATATATTACGGTAGTTATATATAAAAGAGTCCAGTAACACATACTATTTATGTTTACAGCCAGTAAGAAACAGCAAAAGAAGATAAAGTCGTAACTAGACAAAACAAAACTGAAACAACACCAAATTAAAAAACAAAACAAAAACAAAATAAAAAACGCCAGAAACACTTATAGTGGTTGAAGGTGTGATTGGGCTGGGTAAAGCCGGTACGAGGCCGGTACCACCATTTCTGCTAAGAAATCTGTTGTTAGGTTCCCAGTGGTCATACAAAAATTGAGAAAAATTTTTCGAGAACAATAATTATCAAATCCATTAGCAACAAATTTTCTCGTAGTCCAAAAGTCGCAGAGAAATTACTTCAATCCATAACAATCGACACTGCGGAGTGCAAACTAATTAATCGTGCAGTAGAGTTATCGGGAATATGATACAGCAAGCTCAAATTAATTGCAAATAATTCCTGCACAACGCCAAGCGTCATGTTATAGAACTTCAGTGCCTAGGCAATAACAGACTAAACACCAAGTAAGAAAACAAAATGACAGAGAGTAAATATATACATGAATGCTTGTGTTAATACAAGCTCCGATATACAGATGGAATAGTCTAACTCAGTTCATGGAGGATTGAAAATTTTATGCGGTGTATCGATCAACAAGTGCGTGAAATAGACCACTATTTGTATTCGAGTCTCAACATTGGACCAGCTGTCAGCTTATGCACGATAACTTCAAATGGCCACCAAGGCGTAAAATCGTATGCTAGAGACCTTACTGAAAAGTACCTCAATGTACTTTTATTTTATTTTTTTAATTTTAATGATATTTTTTTTTTTTTCTCTTTGGATTATAAATAGATAAGAGCAGTAAATTGTCACTTCGATGAATAGTTATTAGGGAAAATATGGCCATTAAAATCAAATTCTGCATTTAGTTCCTCAGTATTATAGACTCAAGAACAACATCGTAAAGTTTCTACATCTTGACTGACATCTGTGTGGTTCTTATCTCTCTTTCGTATACTTTCAATGCGCACTGCAGGGCGGGGAGAAAGTGCCATGTCTTCCTACAGGGCACACGATACTCATTTCGATTCCAAAATATACCTATGGAAACACCATAATGTTTGAAAATTCAGTATATCTTTCAATGTCTTTTAAGACACAATTAGCTTGAAAATTGTTTCGTTTATTCCGCACCAAAGGAAAGCTAACAAACAACAACAACAACAACAATAACAACAGCAAAACTAACAGTACTCGAATACACCCTTGTCTCCAACTAATCTGGATTTTATTTTATAGGATTAGCTTTGAAGAAAAAAATGTTTCACTTAATTTTTACGTCTCATTAGCAACCGATCATTGCCTTCCAAACCCATCCAAATCATCTGTTACGTTTCTAGACTTGTTTAATATCTATCTATCTATCTATCTATCTATCTATATATATATATATATATATATATATATATATATATATATATATATATATATATATATATATATATATATATATACATACATACATACAGCCCCTATTTGTTCCAATAGAACTAGTATATGGAGACAATACTTTCCACTAAATCAACACTTGATTTTGAAATGACAGCCTCTAGTACAAAATAGGACCCTTTAAATCTTACAAAATCACCACCACCACCACCTTCGGGAATCAACAATCTGAGTATCAATCACGTTTTCGCCTGATTGATTCCAGTGAATAATGATATTGATTTGACTTCAAGCTGACAGTCCAGAACAGATGGCACGCCAGCGTTATCATATTAGAAACCCTCATATGGCATACTTGTATTGATAGGACGCCGTCTTAACTCGCAGTACGGAATCTCACACAGTCGTTGCCACTTTCGGAGGCAGATGATAGATCGCGAGTTCGAAATGATAAGAACTGGTCTAATTAGCAGTAATATTTAAAAGTTGATATATTTAGAAAGGTAATGGGACATTCAGTGAAACAAATAGCTGGTGTAACATTTTAAGTCATAACTGAAAGCTTTAATTTCAATTTCCCAGAGAAAATTGCAACCAGTTTTGATCAGTCATTATAATCATGAAATTCGCATTATTAATCACCGATAAACTAAAGAATTAGTTCGAGTTGAAATTTCATGCACATGTTCTTCGTTTAGTTAATGTGCATTATTACTACTTTATAAAACTGAATATGATCAATTTTGATGCTAACATAGCCCTATATACAGAAAAGTACATAACTGAGTACTATACTAGTACTATACTAAGCTAGAATCAGTGAAAAAAGAAGAAGCCTACCTAGCAATGAAACTGGAGACATCTATCCAGTTAAAAAATATATGAAATCTCGAGTAGTCCGGGATTTCAAACCTACATACCCATCTACACACACACACACACACACAGATATATATATATATATATATATATATATATATATATATATATATATATATATATATATATATATATATATAGATAGATAGATAGATAGATAGATAGATAGATAGATAGATATAGATATATCTTAGAAAAAAAAAGATTAACCAAGATACCTTTCCTTGCCTTCTTAACTGTCTTCTTATCTATCTAAATAACTACCTTCCTATATATCTTCTGTAAATATATTTCTTATTTTATAAATTAATAGATCATCCACTTTAAAATACCATTTGTGATTGTTCGATTATGAATACGAAAGAGACATACACGAATGTACGCACATGTCTACCATATAATGTGCATCACACGTATGGAACGTGGACTCAGTTCTATATATTTACTTCCAATCGCTGATAAATTATGTTAGGCATTCATATATCCAGCCTCAGTTTTCATGATGAAGTTATATTAAGTTGTGAGATTCCGGTTGTGACTGGTAACATTTACGTCCTTACACAGGTCCAGTAGTGTAGTAGTCCGCACTTATTTTTCACACCTATACTGTCCATTTGACAAAATGTAGAATAAAGCATTAGGGTGTATATATATATATATATATATATATATATATATATATGCTAGTAGCCTCGAATGTGCTAATGTGCAACAGCGTTGATGTATCGCAATTATATAATCAAAATATCTTTTCATCAACAATAATCCCAAAATAGTGATTTAGTCCGAAAAGTCAGAACACTTTGTAATTCCAATGAACAATTTAAATAAATATATCATCTTATTTAGCAACTGAAACACAACAAAAATTGATTCCTCTAAAGACTGATTTAGCGATATGGATAAGTAATTTTGATGTGTCTTATAAAAAGTTAAGACACAGTAACAGAACCAAGATGAGGGTCATTTCCCGTCAAATTCGTATACAACTTGCTTCTAGAACATTTTAAATTCTAAAAAAAGCAAGATTCTGGTATTGATCATTTAAAAGGTACTGATCACAGTGACCATCTTTTCACTGTTCATTCTCTTTATTCTCATCAGGGTGACAAAAGAAATTCGTTCGTCGTCGAACAGGAACAAGATCTTGAGATCTCCTGTTTCGTTTCAGGGGGCTATTAGCGAAACTGAAGCAACACAAGTGCCTGTTTGTTATTTTTTTAAAAATTGGGTCCTTACGAAACAATGGAGACCACCAGATTTACGCGCTAGCGACGAGTGGTCACTGAGCTATCAAATTGTTATTCCTAAGCCATACATATCAACAGGAAATTCTTAGTCTATCCCATAAAACACTCATTTGGCAGGTCATTTATGAGTCAGTAAGACTTGTCACAAAAACTTGGATCATTTTTATTGGACGGTTATTAAAAGTGATATTTGTAAATACTGTAAATCTTGTCACACTTGTCAAATGGTAGTAAAACCCAGTCAGAAGATACCAAAGGCTCATCTGCAACCTATTCCTGCATTTGACGAACCTTTTAAGCGGAATTATCGTAGACTGTGTCGGTCACTTACCTAAGACCCAGTCAGGTGACAAATACTTGTTGACCATAATGGATGCGCCCACAAGCTTTATTCTGTAAATTCCTTTTAGAAATATTAGCAAGGCTTGGGAAAGTCTTCTCCTTTTACTCTTTTTGACCTTCCCAAATCTGTCCAATCTGATCAAGGGTCCAGTTTTACTTCTGGAATTTTCTAGCAAGTTATGCATGAATTAGACATCAAACAGTTTAAATCCTCACCCTAAAAATCAAGAATCTTTAGAAAAATTTAATAAAACTTTGAAGAACATGATTTTCCGTATTGCTTTAATACAGGACAATAATCTGACGAGGGTGTTTGTTTACTGTAGTTTGCTGTTAGGAATCAGTTCAAGAATCATTGGGGTTTAAGTCCTTTTGAACTAGTTTTTGGACATACGTTCCTTGGACCATTGAAAATATTATAAGAGAAATTTCTTTCAACCTAAGATTCCGAAATTAACCATCTTGACAATGTCTCCGATTTCAGATACAAGTTGTCAAAGGATTGTGAAGTAGCAGGAATTAATCTTCACTCTACGTAGTCAACACATAACTTAAGATATGACAGAAATACACAAAAAAGAGTTTTCAGCCTGGCGATATTGTTCTGGCTGTCTTGCGCATACATCAAAATCCTCTTTAGTCCACCAACCGTATCGACTAAGCGAACACCCCAATTAATGATGGAACCAAGGCGTAGTCATATTTATAACAGCGCAAAAACTGTAATATTCTTACTTTGTGACACGGCAGTTCTTTTGAAGAGCAGTAAATCTGGAGCTGTAATGTCCATTTGTATGGGTTGGCAAAGATAATCTTACTGCAGTGAAACACTAGAGGCGAACAGTACTTATGACCCCGATTTCTCCACATTTGAACTTACTCGTTCCATTCGACTTTGCCGCAAAACTGATTACGGCGTGAAAAAAAAAAAAAAAAAGTTATTTTGACAAGATCGATATGATGGCGTTAGAATAATCATTTACGGGCCAAATTACATTCTCATATTTCGAAACAGAATGATCCATTTAAAGAAATATATCCGTTTGAATAGGGAGAGTTACACTATCGGAATTACAGCGCACTGTATTTTTATTAAAGCAAATGGCAATGCAAGGGTCAAATTGGTGAATTGGTGACCTTGTAACTGCCGGAGTTTTTCCCCCCAGAATGCTGAAGGCTGTTGAATATTAAAGCCGTACTCAAACCAAATAAAATATATTTTCTCAGTGTACTATCCAAACATGAAACGATTGCGGGTTTAAAGTTTCGGTTGCCGAGTCAACTGTCGCAATCGTTGAAACCATTTGTACGAGGAGTATTTTTGTCCCTTTCTCTAAGGTTCCTGTGATGGGATTACAATGTCAAAAGTTCTACGCTCTGATCGAATTGCAACGTCAAAAGTGCTACACTATGATGGGGTTACAATGTCAAAAGTACTACACTCTGATGGGATTACAATGTCAAAAGTGCTACAATTCAATTACAGTGCGCTTTTCCTTTGTTTTCTCTTTTTACAAGATTAGAGTAAAATAATAGGATCAGACAATAAGTGACAAGTACACATGTTACCTTGCTTTATAATTTCTTGTCATATTATCATCCTTGAATGGTATTAAGATGTAAACGAGTGAGCTGACCTTGTCAAACAGTTTTTCAGACAATGATTCATTTCCTGCGTTATCTCTGAGACAAACGAGTTTTTCATGTGTGAGCCACCGGAAACCATTACAAAAATTGGATTTTTTTTGTTTTAGTTAACAAATTACTAATTCACTATTTTTCTCTCTTTTCATTTGTTTCTGAATCTGATTATGGTTGACCGATATAATTAAGTCACTCAATTCTGATTCATAATTTTGGGATGATTATTTGACACCGAATCATGTCTGTTTATGACTTATTCTCTTGGTTTTATCCCTGTTTCCATATACATTTTTTGGAAGATTTTCTTTCTTTGTTTTTTGTGGGCATTTATATGAGATGTAATATCTTGCATACAGATATTAAAATTACTAACATGAAGTGCCGTGGTCTCATGCAAAGTCAAAGCTGGACAAACTGTAAATTTTAATGTAAGGATGGGGGAATCTAAACCATCAGTGAAGTCATTATTTACTAAGAATGACGGCAAGTCATTTGAACTATTTCCAGTCACCAATGGAGTCAAGCTAGGCTGTGTGTTGGCCCCTGCTCTGCCCTGTATGATGTTCTCCGCCATGCTTGCTGATACCTTCCGTAACTATGACATTGGGATAGACATCAGATACCGAACTGACGACAAGATGTTTAATCTGAGACGGTTACAGCAAAGATGAAGTCACAGAAAGTGACTGTTCTTGATCTACTGTTTGCTGACGATTGTTCCCTAATTGCAAAATTTGAGTCTGGTATGCAATACGGTATGGACTAGCTTGTGACAATTTCGGTCTCACAATTGGTATCAAGAAGACAGAAGTGATGCACCAATCTGCACCAGGAAAGCCTTATGTACAACCTACCATCACAGTAAATAATCAAACCCTCGAGGCAGTGAACAGGTTCACTCTCCCGGGAGCACACTATCAGGTGCAGTCCACATGGATGATGAAACCAATGCCAGAATTGCTAAAACAGTCTACGTAGAAATGTGTGGGAGTGCAGAAGCATCAGCCTACAAACAAATCTTAAGGCCTACAAAAACACCGTGTTACAGTCCCTGTTGTAAGTCTGCGAAACCTGGACCGTGTACAGACGCCATGCCAAGAAGCTGAACCATTTTGACATGGGCTGTCTGAGGAAACTGATGAGGATAAGATGGCAAGAGAGGGTTCCAGACAATGAAGTTCTCATAAGAGCAGATATTCCAGCCATCCACACTCTACTGATGAAACCACAGATGAGATGAGCAGTGCACGTTACATAATTTGCTATTGCATTTTTGAACTTCATAACAACTCTAATCATTTCACCAGTAAATACTACTGACTTTTTAAAATGTAAAGAGATGTTCTCTCATACTGCCCCACGTCATTTGAGAAAATTATATATATATATATATATATATATATATATATATATATATATATATATATATATATATATATATATATATATATATATATATATATATATATATATATATATAATGAAAACAAGCAAAATTATAACTGGAATTGGTGGATTTGAGAACCTGCAAAATTCACCAAAAGTTAGTCAACAGATATAGCAAGTCAGCAGCAAATAAAGTTATATCTCACAATGTTAGCTTACCATAAAATATCAACATGCACTGACTGGAATCCTAAAAGCCTACTGGTATATTAGATTCCGAACGATATAAAGACATTGTATTGGAGACTTACTGAAAATGGAATGTCTCAAGAGATTGGGCAAAAACATATACCATCGATCGCCATACAAACTTCCTGGCAGTTATGTAACTTTAATTTCTACCGTATTGATTACCTGAATAATGCACAACTATATAGTGGGATATTTTTGATGGAGTAAATCTCTGAATGTTGAGTCATGTCGTCAGCTATAAAGGGTTTGCGTCAATTAGCTTCAGGTGAAAAGATTCCACTTATGTGTGACTATGGTGTTTCGAGTTCTTGTCATTTTTTTTAAATCATATTATCACATAAAAATAGGATGATGGAACCAGAACTAAATTTCACTTATTATCTTAAAATTTCTTAGTCATACTGAGATTCTGAATATCTTTCCTATTGTTTGGTTGGCGAGAATTATTTTTTTTTACAGAACAGTCAGCATGGAACATGGATTAAACTACAGTCATAAAATCTTAAACTAAGGTGACAACATTCTTTTAATATCGATGAGAAAATCTTTAGGATTTTCTAAACTTTGAGGAAATCCTCAACACTTTTTTCTCAGAAATTTAAAGGTTTCTTACATGTCTATGAAAGAAATCAAGGTATATTGGATTAATTATAGAGAATTATAAATATACACAAGGCTCGTGTGTGCTGGCAAGGCGATTGGTGCCGTTTACACGCGGACCTTGGTTCGAATCTCCGTAGAGTACGAATTAAAAATTCTCTAACCTGTATGATAGTATTATTTGTATTAAATATTAATTCTGCCTACTATCATCAAGCATTCTTCTTTAGAATCCATGGATAGTACTTTATGTTCTGTCTGGTGTATATTTATAATTCTCTATAATTAATCCTATATACCTTGATTTCTTTCATAGGAATCCGGAATGACTTTGCAGATAGATGAGAATTAATTACTGGGTCGTCATGCGAGAGTGTCTACTACACACGAGAGCATATAACACCGACTCATTTGCATCATTTATTGGTGATGTGTGCTTAGTCGTGATGGAATATGGATTCGTGTGTGCAGGCAAGGCGACTGGTGCCGTTTACACGAGGACCTTGGTTCGAATGTCCGTAGAGTACGAATTAAAAATTATCTAACCTGTGTGATAGTATTATTTGTATTAAATATTAATTCTGCCTACTATTATCAAACATTCTCATTAGCATTCAGGGATAGCACTTTCCATTCTGTCTGGTGTATGTTTATAATTCTCTCTCTCTCTCTCTCTCTCTCTCTCTCTCTCTATATATATATATATATATATATATATATATATATATATATATATATATATATATATATATATATATATTACTTTACTGAAATTTGTTAGAAAATAAGACAGAAAAGAAGAAAACATTATATTCCTAAAAGTACTTTTACATTAAGTCCCAGAAAATTGAAATGTGAAAACTTCTAAACAATTGTAAAAACATACATCTTCGTATTTTGTTAATATGTAGGTTTACATACGATGATATCTTATATCCGCTTTTTAAAGTCATATTTTTAAACTGATTTATTATTTTATGTCCTTTGATATCCTGCTACTCCTCAGACTGCTTCGCTTACGTCCTCTTCCCTTCATCTTCATTTGTAATGCTTATATTATTTATATACTTCTGAATCAACAAAATGATACATTATGTATATGCAACTTTCTGATAATTGCACATGCCACTATAACATCAATCCTGTTCTGTTCTGTCCAATAAGTTAAAAATGTTTTAAAAAATTCATGTTTTCTTTAACACTGCAGTATTAATGTTTTTTGAACCGCTCGAAATAAGTAACTAAACAAGGACTTTAACAACTCAGTTCACATCCATCTATTTAAAGTTCTATGAAATTTTTCATCCTCTGAATCCTAACCAATAACATTACATAAGTTATTAAATGCTATAATTGCTTTGCTCTAGCACACTGAACGCAGCCAAAATATCTTCCTCTAACAACTATAATGTTAAGCGATAAATACGGTCAGGTTGTCATAAAAGTACCCGATGCAATATGAACTCAACCTGATCCCCATTCTCTTAATTTTATACCTGTCCTGTATCCATCTTCGCTAGCCAAAGTTCCGATGTGAGAGCCCTATCTACACCTTGGCGTATCGAGCAAATATTTCTGTGCTTCGGCTCTGTAAATTTCATTGAATGCGGCGGCCTGTTGCTCAAGTTGTTCAAATTTGAACACCAGTCCTACATGATCGAGGCTAGGGGAGCACACAACTTGAATGGACTCATAAATAAGCAATTTTCCACTGTCAGAAGTTTGCACAAATACCTTGCACTCAAATACACCTGTAATGGCTTCTCTCCGTTACGTAGTCATAGTTTCGATGTTAAACTTACAAAGTATCCTTTTTAGGTCATATGTCTCCACAAATTTCGGCCGATGTACAATGCACCACGATATTGGTTAGTTGGCGTTACATACTAAGGGAGGCAACTCATGGAATTCAATGTCGCTAGTACAAAGCACCAGTATATCTGTTCAATTCGCTAAGGTGTAGATAGGGTTATCATATTGAATCCTTGGCTTAGCAAAGATATTCTGTATCTCGATCATATATTGTTTCTTGATGATCATTTTACATGGAAAGGGCCATCTTTAAGGGAGCGTCCCATATTATAATGCAAAACGGTGATAACATTTATTGATGCATCTGCAACGCTGCTTTATTGCTAAAAATATTGCAAGAGGACAGGAAGTTTTTTCGACCTGATTGTAAGGTATTAAAATGTGTTCTTTATGTACACAAATTATTAAAGCATAAACCGATTCAGCACGGAATAGATTAAATAAAGGAAAACAAGGGCAGATTAGGCTAAATCGATGTAATCAGCAGGACAGAATAGAGGAAAAGGAGGAAATCTGGACCGAGTAAATTAAATCAACGGTTGATAAGCATTAATATTAATCAATCCCTGTAACAAAAAGCATATATACATATATTATAACATGTCTTGGATCTAAAATCAGTATAAGCTGACCTCAATGCCATGAGAAATGAAAAAGAAACACAAAAAACAAAACAATGTCTCAGACATTGCGCGAGTGTGACTTGAGGTCGGTATTCTCGCTATTTTCATCGACCTCAAGACAATGGTCGTGGTTAGTTGAGGGGTTCTTAAACGCACTAAGCGCTACAACTGATTTTCTGATAATTAAACTAATGACCAAACATTCACGAGACTATTTTCACACTTGTTTCTTTTTGCTAATTAACATTGGCATTATTTATCAGTACGCAATTCTAAGTAGTTTATCGGTATTTCATGCCACATACTACCAAATATGACCCAAACACCTAAATACACAAAATAATTCCTATCTAAAATTACTAAATACTTATAATTGCGAATATCTCATATCTTTATATTAAGAAATTTTAATGTGGTAAATTTACGAAACTAATCGCTGATACCATAATCTGCCATGCAATGGTTCAGTATGAATGACTCCTGCACCTAGTAATTAACAATTACTCGGTTTGAGAAGTATCTTCCTTACACCGATTCCGCTTAATGAAACAAATAATGACTAAAATTCTAACGAACTTATACATGGATACATATCCTAGGTATAATAAATTTGACTTAATGACCAGTTTAAAGATTCGACTCCTTTGAGGCATGTACCATATGGCTTGGATCTCTCTCTCTCTCTCTCTCTCTCTCTCTCTCTCTCTCTCTCTCTCTCTCTCTCTCTCTCTCTCTCTCTCTCTCTGTAATTTGGATATTTAACGTAGCTGTAACAATTTTTCTATCATATCCCTACAATGTATGCAGTCTGACAGCTCATAGTGTCTAGCACTGGGGCATCATGCCGCAGACATGTAGCATCATGTCCCACTCGGTCACATTATCCTGACACCAGGCCGACCAGTCCTAACACTAACCTGTTAATGCTGAGCGCCTAGCGAGGCAGCTGCAAGTACCATTTTTTGTAAGTCTTTGGTATGACCCGGCCGGGGTTCAAACCCGCGACCTCCCGCATCCGAGGCGATGTTCTAATAGTTTTGATTGAGATAAAGATAGATTGTCTGTGCGTGGCGAGTATGAAAAGGGGCGCATCACTCAATGAACAAAGATTTAAATACACCATCTAAACAATCAGACGCCATAAAAAAAATATTTCCGTTTTCTAATTATGGTTTTGACGAAATGTAGAGCTGGGGCCGAGAATTCATTTTCGTACGACTGCAAAACAAATCAAGTGGATTGAGCGAACATAAAGTTGAAGTGTTTATTTCGGGATTATATCAAAATATCTTCAAACTACACTGGTCAACAATTCTCTCTGCCCTATACTACAAGTTTTAAAGTACAGATGAACACAAATGCCCCCCTCCCCCCAGTGCAGTCAAAACCTTAGACATAACTTTCTTTGTCTTGGAATTCGTTTTATAATTTGGCTTTCATTATCCGTTTCCAAGACAGAACATGATGTCATGAATCATGTGTTGAGAAACACTTTTGTTTCAATACAAACATTTTCAAAGACCTATCTTGAGTTAGGAAGCAAAATATTACATACATGTTTACCCTGAACATCCATTTTCACCTCCGATCATCTGTCATTATAATCCAATCATCTGTCGTTATAATCCTAGGTTAATAATTTTTACAAATTGCAAATTTTGCCCAACCCGCCTTCCTAATTTCTATAGAATTTTGTATCTATTGATTAATACGAAAGGTTGTATATTTCTGATCCTGTATCACAGCTCAAACGGGTCATTCCGTTCCATATTAGGCTTTACAGTACTATAAAGAGTGATATGGAACGACCGTAATAAGCTGTGGCGAAAAATCGATAGTAAGGAACTTTAAACCGAATTTTCAGGAGATGTGTCATGTGAGGAGTACCACATTAGACAATGCAACATTTGATAACCGGCAGAATCTCCATTGGCAGTTCTCTTTCCTAAGAGGCTAAAGACCAAAATAGTGGACAGCAAAATATTCCGTAAAAATCAGCCTGTATAATGTAGCTCTGTTTGCAACTTGAGTACATCCTGATCGGATAAAATATAAATGTAGTGGATCGATTAATGTAAAATCCTCAAGAAAAGGGAGTGCTTATAATGTTATGAGTATATTCTTATTAAAAGGAAAAAAGTTACTAAAGAACGTCATTTTAAACATAACTGGGAATTGTTTTTGTTGGTGGTGTAACGTCATTTTCAGCATATGAGAAGCCATGGCGGCCAGGATAACTGGTGGAGGAAGAACTCAGGAAAACCTATTTAAGAACCACCCACCCACGGAAAGTTACTGGCAAGTTTTCTCACATACCAGAGGTGAGATGGCAGATCGGTGAAGGAAAGCACTTTAAGACCATTCAGCCACCTGGGGCCTCCATAACCAGGAATTAAACTTAACGGGTTTGAATGTCTTCCTTCTCTAAACTATCTATTTTAATTGTTACGAGTGTATGGTCTTAAATTAAGTAAAAAAAAAAAAAAAATAACAAAAACCCACAAGTTTTGTAAAATTCAACAAATAATTTAGTTCCCAAGAATACAGAGTAAAATTTTAAAAGAACTTACTGTATTGTGAATTAAATCCCAGATAGTACTAAAAGTTTATCACGATTCCAAATGTATGTAGTTATAAATGTAAGTCCAGTGGTGTTCCAAATAAATTCCAATACTAAATGTGTTGATGTGCCTGTAGTCTCGAACGTGCTAATGTGCCAATGGCATGGAATGTGGCGATGGGTTAACAGTCTTTTGCTGTATCACAATAATAGCATCAAAAATGTTCTTGATTATATTCGCTATAATTCCAAATGAATGTTTTAGTCCAAGAAAATTATTGAGCACTTTGTAATTCTAGTGAATAATAACTTGAATAAATAAATTCACCCAAATGAAAAATTGAACACATCTATAAGACTGACTCTGCTTCAGATGTTAAGGCAAGAATGAATAATCCTAATGTAAAAAAGTTTATATACCCCTCTATTTGACCTAGGTCGCAATTATCATTTTCTGGAAATACTCGGTCAATTTCTTTTCTGCATGTTTCTAAGGTCAGAATGAAGTCTGGATCTTTAACTCAAAATGAAGTAAACATGTTTACAATTAATTGTGATCTGAACGTTTAATCTGTACTCATAGACACATATTAGCTATATATTATGTTGTTTGCAAATTAAATGTTACTGGTGTGGAACACCATTAACTTGATTTTGGACAAAGGTCAAGTAAAAAATATAGATATACATAACATATAATAATGGATAAAAGCCAAGAAACAATATAACTTAAATATACAAAACATCATAAACAGAATTAACGTATGTTGTAGCATTTCTATTTAGGTTGAAAATGAATTTGATGTCATACAGCACTTGGGAGAATGCATTTGTAATACTTAAAATGTGTAGTATCATTAAGACTGCCTTCTTTAAAGTCAACCGGTAACTTGCACAAGTAGTTTTCGTCCTAGAATGTTTTAGGTCTGCATAATGGACAGTCCAGATATAAATCGCGGTGTTCAATATTCTTTAAGTAATTCTAAATTGTAATGTTTTGTCAAAATATTAAGCTTCTGAACGAAGTATACTACAGTATGAAAATTTAGAGCTTTTTCTCCTCAAAAGTTTTTAATATATTTAAGTAATACTTTTGGTCATTTGCAAATCAATTCTAGAAACGCATTTTCAACGATGTCCTCAACGACGCAGACACTCAACAATGTCCCCAAAGGACGAGAAATTAAATTTCGAGAAATTAAGGAGTCTTACCCCAAGCGGTTACTAGCATTTCTCTTGTCGTACCTAAACGTTTGGCTTATCAGTATAGTTTACATGTACTGAACATAATGTGTCCATATGAAAGAAAGACCCGTTTACGGTAGTGAAACCTTTTGGTTTATTCCCAATCTGATTAAAATCAGATATCCACTGTCCTACACGTTGGACAGTGGAGATATGATTTTAATCAGATTAGGTTTACTCCAACCTTATCCACGGGCTGGAATTAATATTTTAAACATAGTCTTTCTGATTCATTTGAAATAAGGCTCAGAAATTTGAAACAATGAATGTTTTAATGATTTTCATTACATGAATGTCTTCAAAATCAAATACTTTATTTATTATTCAGAATTACATTAATCAATGACTTAATTAACCTTTTCAAAACAGACAATATCTACTGCAAAAAAGCTCTTCTCCCATGGGTGATATCGCTGATAATAGTATGGACTTCGACCTAAACTTTAGCCACTCTATTATAATGGTACATCATACTGTAATATACCTACCCTTGACAGTGTGCATGCTTCATTACTGTCGCACAGGAAACGGGTAGGATTAATAGGTTTATTCGTGTAATAATATAGGTCATATTACAGGTTAGCCATTTTGAAACACTAAAATTCAAACTACTACGTTGCGATAATGAACTCGTGTTGTTTTTCCTATGAAATCACTTAAGCGATTGATAAATATAAAACGGAATGCAACTGACATGGAAATTACCGCAATATCGGAACATTGAAGGCATTCTACAGACAATTACTGCTTCAAATGGCTTTGGAGACATAACATGCAATGCCCTCATTGAATACACTTTCCTTCAATTAATAAATTGATTTTATTGTCCATACGAAATCAGAGGATGCAATTAAACTGTAGAAGATCATTGAAATTGAGCGTATTGGAATTCAGGGATTATTTTCTGATGTACAGTACGACCAACAATGGAACGAGTTAAGTGAAGATTAATGGATTGTGTAAAGCGAAGAAAACACTTATATCACTTACCTTGGAAGTCTTTCCGCGCTGCACTAATACTGGAGACGATATTAGAAATATGTCCCAATACTGTTGCAAAGAGAAGTAATCCGAATAATAATTCCCAAATAACAAATACGTATTCTCCATTTGTTCGCGGTCTTGGTAAACCACCAATTGTAGTCAATGTCAGGGTACTCCAATATAGCGCGTGCAGATACTGGCGTATAACGTCATATTTGTCTGCCGGAAACTGCCAGGTTCCGATAACTCTGTCGTCGTTTCTCATTCCATCGTCCATCTGTTCAAATTCCCATGAGCCAGTTTTAGTGAGTTTCGTACCAACAATATAATATAAGCATGCGTTCCAATGAAATAGAGCCAACAGATAATGCATCAGTGTCAGTGTTCGCATGGCATTTGGATAATTCGTGTGGCGCTCAGTTCTGTCCAGGAAAGTCCAAAAACGATAAACCTTTACCAAACGAAAACAACGTAGAATTGAGCAAAATCCTATCGAAAGATAAAGAAAATCTAATGGAAGTAAACATAAACAGTCTATGTAGAACCTAGTCGTGTTCATATAGTGAATCCTCAATTTGACGGTGTCAGTTTGAAGTACACCGTCCTCGAGATATCCGGTACGGAAGTGGAATACTATATCAAGGATGTACAATAGATCGGCCAGGTAGTCTAAAGTAAACCACACGGCTATATTAGAAGAATGTATCTCCTGGAATGCAAATCTATAAATTATAACCCAGAAATTGTATAAGAATGCCACACTGACTACAGATGCCCACCAATAAGCCAGCCGCCCTGATGGGTCAAAGACAAAAGTCCAGTTGCATCCATCCCGGTCCGCAGGATCATATATATCTGGTTTGTTGTTCTTTTTGAAAAAGTTTTCCTCGATCTCTTTTCGCCTTTGTTTTCGTACTTCTTTCGATGCAACTGTCTCGTTTGATATAACCTTTCGCATCAGAGAATATTGGTCCTGTCGTGATGGTTTTCTATTTTTCACTCTTACCAACTCGAATATGCTCTGCCTTGAGGTCGTTCTTGATCGTACCGACTTTTGTTCGATGACTTTACCTGAATAAACTGGTGAGGAGAGACTAATTCTTTCGCTAGAACTTAACCTTTCTCCTATCAATTTTGTTCTGTCATTTGGAGATGATGGAGTACAAGACCCCGGTAAGTGCCTGGGTCCATTAATTGTAATATTGGTTTCACTGCCCGTGTCTCCTCTTTGTTCTTCTTCCACCTTGTTTCTCCAAGATTTTCCATTAATATCGCTTGGGCTACACTGGCTCTCATTCTTTGATGGATTAATGATAGATATTTCCTCCAATTCGTCGTCTGTCTGATCGCCCTTTTCACATGGGGTGTACTTGACTGATAGCCCAATTTCGTTAGTTATACCCCTGTTTAGTGTTGATGTCATGTCGCATTTCTGTACATGTTTCTACCCTCTGCAGTCCTGTATTATTACCAATGTCTACAAATCCATGCTCCTGAACTAAATCAATAAGAAGCTGTCAGCGTTCTTCTACACCACTGACCTTTGCTTTTGAGCAAGACGATAGTACTCTGCCCATTTCATTTATGATCTTAAAGACTAATGATTTATTCCTTTTCTAGTGTCAACGTAAATGCAAGAGTATCTGAGCAATAGGATGTAATTATCCAAATCGTTTACTATCTACTATATCTATGGCTATTTAGTAGATTCGTGCTTCTTAAGCTCTCGATAATTCATCTGGAAAAGAGGGAGACGGCCAATTAAATGCTTAGCTTTTTATACCCAAGCGATTCTTAAAATGGTTATGAGTTGGTACGCAAACAGAATGAACAGAGGAAAACACAGTTTTGATAATTTGTATCATCTCGTCCGATTCTTTCATGAACTCAAAGTCTGCTTTTCTTAAAGTCTGATGTCGTCTGCTAGCGATACAATGGCACTAACTATCCTAAGCGAAGGTTTTTCCGAATGTAATCATGTATGCACATACTAAATACATTGGAGGATTTTGTATACCATTCCACTCACGCCAATTTATTGGAAATGTTCTTTTGCATAATTACTCTTGATTCAGAATTCACAGAAGTCCATGCGATTATCGTAATGTCAACATGTGGTTTAAAATGGATGAAGACCACAGAAGTGGCCGAATCATGCAAATTCGGTCTGTATAGATTTCTGAGCTGAAAAGAGAAAGATCAAGGGTCAGAAGTGCTACGAAACAAATGGATCCAAAAATATTTAATCCCAACAATTTATGTGGGAACATTCTTTTTTTCTAACAAAAATTCAAAAAAA
>JAECUM010022224.1:0-32071 GCA_016617855.1 Megalonaias nervosa | reverse complement strand
ATATGTCGTTTCCTTTTTTCTCAGATATTCATTTTGTCGCAGCTGATCTTTCAAATAACGACTGGTCATCAATACATAGCCAGGCATTCTATGATATTCTGATATTTTATAAGGCCTCAATAGATTGTCAGGCATTCTCTGATATTCTGACACTTTGAAAGGCTTAAATAGGTTGACAGGCATTCTCTGATACTCTGCCATTTTCAAAGGCCTCAATCGATAGCCAGGCATTCTCTGATATTCTAACGTTTTCAACAACCTGTGTCGCATGCATATCTTTAAGTCTTGAGTTAAACCCAGTTACTATAAAGAAAGTCTTTTTATCAGGGAAGATCCGATAAATTAGAAGAACTTGTTTCCACCTACACCTCTTCCGTTACCAGGAACAATATAACATCCAACATGAACAAAACACTTCAGATCACTAGATGCAGTGCTGCGCATGCTCAGCAATTCGCTTGCAGCAAGAAAGAAGAATTAATGTGTGTGTGTGTGTGTGTGTGTGTGTGTGTGTGTGTGTGTGTGTGTGATTTGGATTTTTAACGTAGCTTTAACAATTTTTCAGTCATATTGCTACGATGTCTGCAGTGTGACAGTTTATAAAGATGTCTAGCACTGAGTATCATGTCGCAGACATGTAGCATCATGTCCCACCCAATCACATTATCCTGACACGAGGCCGACCAGTCCTAACACTAGCCTCTTAATGTTGAGCGCCAAGCAAGACATCTGTTTGTACCAATTTTATAAGTCTTTGGTATTACTCGGCCGTGGCTCGAACCCACGACCTCCAGCATCCAAAGCGGACCCTGTAACCACTTATCCCAGCGGAACATTCAAAGAGAATCTGGTTATTTACATCCAGGGAGATAAACCATTTGATATATGTACACTACTGCATTTAATTTACAGCGTTTGTGATGGGTGTATTATTCAGTTATTACAATGTAGGCTACGCGATTCAATTTACAGCGTATGTGACGGGTGTGTATCCCTCTGTGTGATGAGAGAAAGACTGTCCTACAAGGAGGTACGCTTCTTCTTAAAGAAATAAAAACAGCCCCCAAACACCCAATGCCAAAAGTAGCTCCTTCTAAACAAATGAAACAAAAAAAAAAAAAAAAATGAAAAAAATAAAACCAAAATTTTGAACTCAGTACAGTATCGTGCCATAAGTGCTTGCAGTGTTGTACTAAATTACAATGTTTGAATTCTGATTAATTATAATGGCAATTACCTGAATTAATTATTTTTCTATATTACTTACAGCAGAAATTACCTGCATTCATTAATTGTATATATTAATTAAAGTGGAAATTACATGTAATGATTATTCTGCCATATTAATATATTAAAAATAAACAAATATTGCTTATCTTTTACTAATCAAGGCGTTTCAAGGACAATGAAGAATGTGAATGTGAAATATTACGAAATTTGGCCTACATTAGCATTTCAACTGAAATGTAGTAAGAATGCTTTACAAACCCCTGCATTTAATTGCAGGGTTCTGTTCAGACGAGTTGGCCGAGTCCATTTAGATTAAATATTTTTTTTTAAATTATACAAGTTACACACCATTTCCAAACTTGGCTTACAAAGTTGAGATTGGTCACTCATCTTTTGACTGGAAATGTACCTTGGCTTTCCAAAGCTAACACAGCCTGACGATCAACACACACACACACACACACACACACACACACACACACACAACGAAACGTAACGTTGCGTAAGGTAAGGAATATTTTGGGTGTAATTATTGCAAAAAAGAATGAAACTAAGTTTAATGCCTGGACGTTTCTATTTCAAATATGAAACAGCCGATTAAAACAGGCAATTAAATTCATTAATTGGATTAGAATATTAGAAACACGATTAAATCCTGTTCCAAATTTTCAAGAATGGCGTTAATTGTGTTGATGGTTCTTGTGATGCTTAAATTGTGTAGACTATGTACTTAATGAGAAATTCGATATAATTTTAATATTCATTTGTGTAATCGATTTTTGATCAATCTTACGTCGGTGCTTGAACATTTCAACATGCAAACAGCTCTCTAGTCATCAATATTTATTAATGTCAGCATCTAAAACAGGCTTCTGTTGTTCACAACATGGTCCTAGACGACGATGTGTGCATTCTATATATGTTGCAGTGTTAAGGTAGTGCGTATTTAATTCAAATGTAAATAAAGATATAACCGGTAAATCAAGACTGGTAGAATTTATACACAAGTGACAACAAGTGACTCTCTCTCTCTTTCTCCTCCTCGTCCTCGGCGAACAATAAATCAGTTAAACCGTAATATGCACAACGTCTCTGCTTATCAGACCTTTACTCTCCTTAAATGCCAGAGGTCGGTTTTATTCACTCCTAACGTGACCAATCAATCAACGACGGGAATACTCATTTCAAACAAAATTGAATTGTCCTTTTCCCCATTTCTTGATTAGAGTACACTTGTCGTGACATCGCAAAAGAAGCGGGCTTTGGAAGTCGATACAAGTTTCTAGCTAAGGAAGCGGTTATTATTGTCGAAGTCAAGAAATGCTGCATCCATTTTTTTTTGGGGGGGGGGGAGAGCGGAGGGGGTAAAGAGGAGAGGGGTGATTCTATTTGCTTCGAACTTGAAATAAAATCTTTATTTCATCTTTCAGGATATAATACTGTTGAGCTGGGCCAGATTTGAGCTATATGTATATATGGGAGTGGGACACATATTTCTAACTAAAGGACATGTAATACGTTTTCCTATAACATTCCAGCTAATTGTCTGTACCCCAAAGACCAAAGTGATCTCTTGAACACAGTGTACAAGAAATATCTCACACCATATTGACACACCACATGCAGCTTCGGATAATGAAGTTTATTTCATAGAGCATAACAATAACATCAAGAAAGACAACAACGAAAAGATCGATAACACTACCGAACATTAGCAGATAAAAAGATACGAAAGTTTATTCCTGTATTACAACATTCTTTATTCAGTCTCATGAAAGGTCGTCAGTTCGTTTCACACTCGTATCGGTCTGCTTCGTATGTGTAAGTCTCCAAACGTCCGGCATGCTCTGTTGTTAAATGAAATCCAAGTTCATTATCTTTTGACGATAATGTCTTCTAGCAGTGCGCATATGTATGAAAGTAGTTTGCATTTAACATCCTGGAATTTTAATTTGATACAACTGATGCCAATTCGTTATCAAAAACAGTCATTAACTAAAACTAGATAATCATTTCAATGACCTTTTCTCAAGCACGGCTCTGTAGAATTTAACCAAATGTGACAGAAAGCATTATGGCACAAAGTCCGCTGCCATCTTTTACGAGTATTGCTTTCAAATGTGGCCGCCGTTCCTAAAGATAGTTAATCTTCATGCGACGACTTGAAAGTTCATAACAGTATTCGTTATAATCTGACAATGAGTAACATGGCATGGAGACCTTTCAAACTGTACATCAGTTACGCTGAGTCTCTATCAAATGTTGCCACAGCTACTAAAATTGAAAAAAAACAAAAAAAAAAAAAAAAAAAAAAAAAAAAAAAAAAAAAAAAAAAAAAAAAAAAAAGCCCTGTAAACGACTTTGTTTCTAAAACCTTAATGAGCAGAATTTAAACAAACGTCAAGAAATGATCCTACAAAAATGCCTTTCAACTTTTATATAAACGATGCTGATAGGCCATCCAATGCTGCATACATTACCTTAAATATCAAAACTTTTCACAAATTCTTATAAAAAAATCTCTAAAAAATTGTGATAACATTTATCAGAAATCATTCTGGCTTGGAGGCTTTTAAAATTTGCACAACCATGCCCATTCACATTCACATATAGCTGTAGTTACTAAAAATGGTAAACCGTGTAACGACTTCTTAACACCGTATTTAACAAAAATCATCCTGCCCTAAAAACATTTAATTTATACCAATGATGCCAATTCGCTTTCAGATTTGGCCACCATTATTTAAAATATAACAACTTTTAAACTTTCTGGCATACACACCTTTCACGTTTATATTTTTTAAAGCTGATCTACCATCATGTTAGAATGAAGACACAGAACCAAGAAAAAACTCAAGTAGTTGTTTCCTTAAACATTCAACTGAATCTTAAGACATTGTTTTACTGAAAAAGAATCCCATCAATCCCGACTTCTTGGACAACTGTTCTTGCATATGGCTATTAGACAGATGAACAGCATGGTAATCAATCTCCGAACACACTGGGCCTCTTGCTGATGCCATTGGCAACCATTATGTAAACATAATAAAGCAAGTACGTTTCCGTGGGAGCTGCATAGGCTCATTCGCTAAAGCACTGGTTTGGTTTTTACGGCTCATCATCGCAAATAAATTGTTTAGTGCCAAAGCAAAATTAACGTGTCTTGTCCCAGGATACGACTCAGTAACCGACGTGTGCTGACCAGATGGTAGGGTTCGAACCCAGAGCCACCGCGGCCCTTTAAGGCATTCGACTCCTGATCAGACACGTACGGGCTGTATTCCTACCATCTGATCAGGCCGCGTCTGCTACTGGCGTTTTCCCTTAGGCAAGACGCTTAATTGAGTTTGCATCGGTACGAGATATCCTTCACTGTGTTGCTTTGCTACTAAAAAATCCAGTCCAACCCAACCCAACTATTCCAGTGTTATTTTAGTTCCAGATGATTAATCAACGATAGTGGCTTTGGTTGGCAAATTAAATTGCCAGGACGTAATGATTTCAGTCATGTGGTGGAGTGTTGGGTTGGGTTGGGAATTGGAAAATTAATATTATTATCGCATGTAGGTTAACCAACACGTTGTGGTTTACAACGCATTCTCCTTAAAATTTAGGATATGTACAAATTGTCAGTTGTTTATGAGTTGCACTTTGTAACTAAATGTTTTAACTCCATGATTATTTTGGGGGATAGGGGTGTGGGGTAGGTGGCTCAAGCAATTGTGTGCCTACCACTAAACCAAAATCTGCATGCGTACTTTAGCTTTCACAACACATACAAATTCCTGTATTGTCAGAAATAACATTTATTTTAAACATATATAGCAATATCAAATTGAGACCTACATCAACTGGTGCACGTTTCCAAGATACATAAAATATTCGTCTCAAAATATGTCCCACTGATAGGAAATCAGGACGGATATTACAGATTTTAAACATATATAGCAATATCAAATTGAGACCTACATCAACTAGTGCACGTTTCCAAGATACATAAAATATTCATCTCAAAATATGTCCCACTGATAGGAAATCAGGACGGATATTACAGATTTTAAACATATATAGCAATATCAAATTGAGACCTACATCAACTGGTGCACGTTTCCAAGATACATAAAATATTCGTCTCAAAATATGTCCCACTGATAGGAAATCAGGACGGATATTACAGATTTTAAACATATATAGCAATATCAAATTGAGACCTACATCAACTAGTGCACGTTTCCAAGATATATAAAATATTCGTCTCAAAATATGTCCCACTGATAGGAAATCAGGACGGATATTACAGATTTTAAACATATATAGCAATATCAAATTGAGACCTACATCAACTGGTGCACGTTTCCAAGATACATAAAATATTCGTCTCAAAATATGTCCCACTGATAGGAAATCAGGACGGATATTACAGATTTTAAACATATATAGCAATATCAAATTGAGACCTACATCAACTGGTGCACGTTTCCAAGATACATAAAATATTCGTCTCAAAATATGTCCCACTGATAGGAAATCAGGACGGATATTACAGACTATCATGACTTACCGCCCCTTTCACATACTTATACAAACACACTCTGCCTTCGATGAAATTCAGTGTAGATCCCTTTCGGAATAAGAAAAGCATACCTGAATTTGAGAAACATTAATGCGCTAAGTAAATATACTGGTGCTTAAAGCGCATTGTAAAGTATCATTAAATTAGAACAATGTTCATTTTAATTTTCCATATATAGGAGAGGTGGGAAAAGGCGTGTTCAAACGAAAGATAATAACTATAATTTCTTATTGCCATTTGGAAAACTGAATGTTAATTAAACACGTTAACTAATGCAAGTCTATGAAATATGTTATTCCAACTGCGCTTAATGGTTGCGAGGTATGGTCAAAGATTGGATCAAAAGACATTAAAAGATCAAGTGTATTTCAGCACAAATGCATGAAGCACATTGACGAATACTCACACCATACCAGGTCTACAATGAGCGAAAGCACGCTTGGACTCAATTTTCTTATGCCTGAAAATACGTCATACGACTTGAAAGACTTTATTTGTATTTTTGTTATAAATTAGACCTTTCCAGCTAAGAATGAATGCAAGCACAATGTATGGAACACCATAAATGATTATGAGAATTTTTTATTACTTCAAGCACATATATGCTTTAACAATTCATCCATTCAAAGATTAAATAATATACATCACTGTATTAAACAACCATTTTGTGGCAAATAACCAGGTCAAGATTTTAGCCATGTTTGTGATAAGTCCATACAGTGTGATACTACATAAATGTCAACATTGCAATACACGCACAGAATGAGGGAACAATATTGGTCGCATATTATCAATAATTTGGATATTCCGCTTGGTGAATATCTTCATAATACATCGGAATACGAATTTGTTCATCACTCAGTAGTGAGAGAATTCCAATACACGTGCACTGAATGACCCTAAAGTCTACAGAAATGTTAGGATGTCAGCTGTAGTTTTTTCTACAGAAAGCTTATGTGAATTTCGTAACTAATCATAATTTTTCTTTGTTTGCTTGTGATGTAACTATAGAAACGATGATAAATGAATGAATTAACTCCAAATTATCACTCTGGGTTCACCCCACAGAAAACGTGACTGCACAACCTTGAATACGCGTTATATAACTGATTATACGTTTTAGTTTTTACCTAATTCTCAGCATTGATAATTGTATTGTATACCTCATATATTATGTTGAGTTGGAGAGTATACGAATGATCCATTTATCTGTAGAAAACGTCATCAAGATTTTACACATAGAATGGACAATCTTATCCATAAAATTGTTGCTTCATGCCATCTTAATTGATTGTGTTCATGTGATATATTGGAATGTATTCGGTACATATCGCATTTCTCTATGGGAAACTATGCGCCCTCAACGCTGGCTCAGAAGCCGACTTGCAACACAGCGTTGACAAGTTCTCCAGAAACTGCACAAACTTCGGTCTCACCATTAATACCAAGATGACTGAAGTCCTGCATCAGCCGGCCCCTGGAAAGCTCTATGTTGAGCCCAACATCACCGTCAACGGCCAAAAACTCAACGTAGTGAACCGCTTCACTTACCTTGGCTGCACACTGTCACAGAGCGTCGCTATGAACGACGAGGTGAACCTCTGCATTACCAGAGCCAGCGCAACTTTTGGCAGACTGTATACCAATGTCTGGAATAGAAAAGGCATCAGCATCCAGACCAAACTAAAAGTCTACAGGGCAGTTGTGCTCCCCACACTACTTTACGCAGGCGAAACGTGGAGGGTGTACCAACACCACGCCAGGACGTTGAACCACTTTCACACCACATGTCTCAGGAAAATCCTTAACATCAAGTGGCAGGACAAGGTTCCAGACACTGTGGTACTCGCCCAAGCAAGTCTCCCTAGCATCGACACCATCTTGATGCAGTCCCAGCTACGCTGGACGGGACATGTTGTACGCATGCCAGACCACCGGCTGCCTAAGAGACTCTTCTACGGCGAGCTACAGCAAGGACAACGATCCCACGGAGGTCAGAAGCAGCGCTTCAAAGACAATCTGAAAGCTGCCTTGAAAGCGTTCACCATAAACCCCGATTCCTGGGAGCAAACAGCAAGCGATCGAGTCGCTTGGCGTTCCTCCGTGCTCAAAGGCTCCAAGTTGTGCGAATCTATTAGGACAGCAGCCGCAGAGCTGAAGAGGCAAGCCAGGAAAGCCCGTGCCACGAACCCTCCTGGAGATGTCCCACTCATCCCTTGTCCCTTGTGCAAACGAACCTTCCGTGCAAGAATTGGCCTCTTCAGCCACCTGCGCACGCATAGAACAGAACCAGCCCCTCCAACTCTCGGATGACTAGAGTGGTCCTCGTCGACTCGACGGACGAACAACAACATTCGGTACATATCGCATTTCTCGATGGGAAACTAGTGGTCGTCAAATGGCCGGAACCATTCCTTATCGGGTGACGCTGTTGTTGCTGTAGGGTTTAACGCCATTTTCAGCACAAGATAGGCTATACATGGCGGCCAGCATAACTCGTGGAGGAAGAACCCTGGAAAGCCCCAGGAAGAACCACGACCCACGCGAAGCTACTGGCAAGCTTTCTCACGTACCCACGTTAGCCGAGCCTGAGACTCGAACCCACGCAGACAGAGGTGCAAGCCCGGCCCTAGGGCAAGGCGAACGAGGCAACCGCCTTGGGCCCCGCGCTTCTCCGCAATGCAGGTTTTTCCTTGGGGCCCCGCGCTCATTGCTTGCTGCCTTGGGCTCCGCATGCTGCCTTGGGCCCTGCGCATCCTAGGGCCGGGCCTGCAGAGGTGAGATGGCATTGATCCGGAACGGTGAGCGCTTTAGACGCTGGTGTGGTCGTCAAATGGCCGGAACCATTCCTTATCGGGTGACTCTGGTGTGGTACTGAGGATCATACCAATAAAATATATCGAAAGAAAAACCAGAAAATATTTATATATGATCTTAAATTAAGTAACAATGAAGAGCAAAAACCAACAGATGTTGTAATATTTAACAAATAATTTACTACTTTAGAATACAAAGTAAAAATTTAAAAAGAACCTGCAGTATTGTGAATTAAATCCCAAATAGTTATAAATGTTTTATCACAAGTCAAAATTTATGAAGTTCCAACTGAGTTCCAGTGGTATTCCAATAAGTTCCAATAATGAATATGTTCATTTGCATGTAGTCTCGAACATGGTGATGTACCAATGGCCTGGAATGAGACGATATACTAACATTCTTTTGATGTATCAGAATAATATATTCCAAAAGTGTCCTTGTCGGAAATCACTATAATTCCAAATTAATATTTCTGACCAAGAATATTATTGACGAATACTTTGTATTTCCAGTGAATAATGATTTGAACAAATAATTCCATCCAAATGAAAAAATCTGAACACAAAAATAAATCGATTCTGATTCAAGATGTTAAGGCAAGAATGAATACTTTTCAAGTAAACAACATTATATACAAAGCTAAGACACAATGATAGAACCAGGATGAGGGTCAAAGTTCATTTCTAGAACATTCTAGGCTTTCAATAAGTTAAAGTCTATTAATAAAACTGTAATAAAAAACATGATAAACATCAGGTATACCACGTTTTTCCATGGGGAAATAGCAATGTCCTAGAACCAAGATTAAGATAAACATCTACGCCTCCGTTGAAAGTGATCCTAACATTTAATCTATACTCATAAAGAAATATAAGCTATGTAGCATGCTGTTTACAAAATCAATGTCCCTAGTCAGGTACACTGTAAAATTAATTGTTGACAATGTCAGGTACAAATACAAATGTATATAACATATAATCATTACAAAATTCCTGCAGAAATAGTACAAATTATATATATATATATATATATATATATATATATATATATATATATATATATATATATATATATATATATATATATATATATGTGTGTGTGTGTGTGTGTGTGTGTGTAATTTTTCTTCATGGCCTTGTCGTTCTCATGTCTGTAACATTTCTCTGTGTTGTTATTAGTCTACTAAAGGAGGAAAAAATTATGGATTGAGATATTTCAATGAATTTAATTCGGCTCTATTCTAAACACGAATCTGTCTCGTTTCATCAGAATCAAAGTAAAAAACGTACCAGCGCAACAAGAAAAGATGAATAGTTTTCTGGCAACAGAATAAAAGCGCACCCCAGGTTGTGGCACGAGACCTTTATAGTTTGTAAATCTGACACGCAACTTCCTTAATTTTCTCCCAAGGCCCCGCCGAGGCCGCGCTCTTTGGAGTCGGACACAAATCGATGTGATGCGATTCCAACAGTTAATAACCAAAGTGATCGATATTACCATGCTGTTAAGCTAAATAAGATTGCAGGACTGTTATTTGTCGACAGGTCTATTACTTGTCGCATGTGCAAACTTTACTGTAGAGGACATTAATTAGTTGAACCCAAAATGTACAAGATTGTGACGGATCGACTCAGTGACGAGAAGTTGAAACTGTTAATTAAGTTACGAAATCGTATTAATTTAGTTGCGATTGATGAACCAAAGCGTCGAAACCACACGAAATCTGCAATCCCAAAACAACTTCTGATCTTTGTAATTACTGTTCTGTCTTTAAATTGAATAGATCAGAGTGCGTTCCACTGAATCTGTTATTCAAATGTAGATCTCAATCCGACTAAGACATTATATGTTAATTAATTGATTACGTTGTGCATTTAGTGTTAAATAAATAAAAAGAATCAATATGTAAAGAAATTAATGAATAAAACAAACACCCTGTTTTAGAATTAATGCATTTATGAATCAAACAAACACCCTGTCTTAGAATTATTGCATATATGAATCAAACAAACACCCCGTCTTAGAATTAATGCATTTATGAATCAAACAAACACCCTGTCTTAGAATTATTGCATATATGAATCAAACAAACACCCTGTCTTAGAATTATTGCATATATGAATCAAACAAACACCCTGTCTTAGAATTAATGCATTTATGAATCAAACAAACACCCTGTCTTGTAATTAATATATGAATGAATGAACCAAGCTCTGTATTACAACAATATGGAGCTGTATTTCCGTGGGAAAATTTGTATGGTTTCTTTCTGCTATGTATTTCCTTGGTATATCCTTATTTCCTTGGTAGATTTGGTATGGTTTCTTGTCTGCTAGGCATTTCCATGATATTTCCGCATTTCCTTGGTAAATTTGATATGAATTCTTGTCTGCTAGGCATTTCCATGGTATTCCCGCATTTCCTTGGTAAATTTGATATGAATTCTTGTCTGCTAGATATTAGAATTACTATTATTCTCACCTCCTCTCGTTGTTTTATTAAACATGAAATTGTATGGTCGATAGAGTATGTTTCCATGCTGCGAAGAGAACATTGATACAACTGAGATCTAGATATTTCTCTATAATTAGTCTGTCAATATGATTATTTGCACTGTGGATAATAGTGCGAAATCACAAACATAAACATGTCATGCGTATACGACAAGCTGTGAATTGAATTAAAATATCCATACGTCTTTAAAACCGTTCTGAATTGATATATCGATGACAAAGTAATTAAGTAATCTCTCTTTTGCCATTGGAGATCTCTCTCTCTCTCTCTCTCTCTCTCTCTCTCTCTCTCTCTCTCTCTCTATATATATATATATATATATATATATATATAGAGAGAGAGAGAGAGAGAGAGAGAGAGAGTAGTACTTCACTGCTTAGTCATCGATATATCACTTCAGAACGGAAATGGCGGAATTTACATCCAAATATTTTGGGGAAGCAAGAACTGAAGTTTACATTTTCTGAACAAATACGACTCAAGATAATGATTTTTGGGGGAATATTTTTTTCTTTGTTGCTATTGAAGGAATATCACAATGATTTACCACGGTGCAGATCATGAGCACTGCCTCTTGCTAGTTCAGCTCTGCAGTTACTGAGAACTTCTTAAAGCGACACTCTGTAAGGCAAAGTTATTTATAGCTGGGACATGCACAGTGGAAATAACGTTGTCATGCTTCTACTCCACTTTCATATAATATGACTGAATTTTTTTACATGGGATATTAAGGAAACAACGTGCTGCCTAAAACAACTGATCGAAGTGGCTGATCCAATGTGTACCAGACAAGAATTTAAACTTTCCCAAAATAATCAACTTTAGAAGTTATTAAAATAAGTAAAATGAATTTGCCAATGTAGACAAGACTAACTTCTGTAAGAGCAATAAATAATTAAAAAATGATTAAAAACAGAAACAAAACAAATAACTAGAAAACTATCTGCTATTCGTTTGTTTTTTTAATTTACGTCTGAAATCCAGGAAATGAGACTGACCAAGCGATACTTTTAGTCTTCTGAGAGGCGCAGATCTGAAATTAGGCTAAGCTGTATCCTCTGTAAATGAAAATACACCCATCATTCATACACCCATCAATAATACACCAAAATACACCCATCATTTATACACAAAATACACCCATGAAAAATACACCAAAATACACCCATCATTCTTGCACCAAAATACACCCATCATTTATACACCAAAATACACCCATCATTCACAAAACAAAATACATCCATAAATCATACACCAAAATACACCCATCATTCATATACCAAAATACACCATCATTCATACACCAAAATGCACCCATCAGTTATACACCAAATTACACCCATCAATGATAGGCTATACATGGCGGCCAGAATATTTTGTGGAGGAAGAACCCGGGAAAACTCCAGAAAGTACCACCGACCAAAGAGGAAGCGACTGTCAAGCTCTCTGACATACGTTGGTCGAGCTCGAGACTCGAACCCACACTGACAGAGATCAGATGGCTCTAAAGTGTAAAGGCGAGCACCTTAAACTACTCGGCCACCCTCACTCTGCCGGTGTTGGATTGGAATATTCCACCCTCAGAATCAGAAATCTGTGTCAGCCATGAGTCTTTACAGAGTATCTGTGGCAAATTTTTTTTACTTTCTTGTGAAGTTTGTTTATCTCATCCTCAGGTGCATATTAAATTTTTGTTATTGATTAGTTGATTATTCGAGATAAACTGCAGTGCCGATAAGAATCAGATTCAGTAAGTTAGTGGGGTGTAATAATGATTATTAACATCCTGAATTGGAACTAACGTTTGATAACATCAATTAATTTGGCGATAACATCTCAGATCACGCAACACGCATGAGGTTAGTGGAATCAGATGAGGTAGATACTAATCATCGATTGTTTGCTATTTTTGGAGGGGGGGGGTCTGGAGTAGCGGGTCGGGGTGTGTGTGTGTGTGTGTGTGTGTGTGTGTGTGTGTGTGTGTAAAACCATAAACTTCTGATAAAAAGTATAAGTGTGAATGTTACGCTTATCTCAAAACGCAAATGCTGGCCACTTCTGGCAAAGGTCATGATCCTATTTTGAATATATATATATATATATATATATATATATATATATATATATATATATATATATATATATCTCCTGACAATTTGCTGCCGAAAAGGGGAGAGGGGTGGGATGGTGGCGGGGATTGGAGGTAGGAGTGTATCTAACAATGGGGAGGTGGCGGGGATGAGATGCGGGAGTGTATCTAACAATGGGGCGGTAGCGTGGGATGGTGGGGGGGGATGAGAGGTGGAAGTGTATCTAACAATGAGGAGGGAGAGGGGTTGGGATACAGTTGGGGAGGTTGGAGTGTGTCTACCAATGGAGTTAATATTAATGCATGTTCAGTTACTCAGAGATGGGGGTCGCCCACCACGGGGATTGATCACAACAATGATGCGTGTTCATGCAGAATAAGGTATGGTCGCTCATAACAAGGTGTGATCGCACACAGTGAAGTGTGATCACCACAGTGAGATATGATCTCCACAATGACGTGTGACCACCCACAATAAAGTGTATTAGGTGAAGTATCCTTAGTGTCAAATAATAAGACGGTATCTTTTACTGTCATGGTACTGATATGACGTACGTAAGTGTCAGATAATATGACGGTATCTTTTTCTATCAGGGTACTAATATGACGTATGTAAGTGTCAAATAATATAACGGTATATATTTCTGTCAGGATACCGGTATGATGTATGTAAGTGTCAATATGACGGCATCTTTCTCTGTCAGGGTACTGATACGACGTATGTCAGTGTCAATATGACGATATCTTTCTCTGTCAGGGCATATAAATGCCCCATAGAGTGATATTGATTAGCATCTGGAAACGGTGGACAAAAGCGGATATTACTTTTGTATGCTGATGCTTCCTTTATAATTTCTTTATTATCAACCTTGCATTTGTGTATTTAGTTTTAAAATGGGTGTTCTATTACATGTAAGTATTACTTAATGAGAAATTCTAGAATCAGAAGATCTTACATAAATGATCAGTTTAAAAGGAAATTTATTAAACTAGTAAAGTAATTTTTATTCTTTACGAGCCTTAGCGAATGAAAAGGTGAAATTAATCGACAAGTTTCATAAATTTCATTTCAAATGTGCAATAAATCAACGATTATATTTACCGCATGCCGAAAATACTGAGTTTAGTTCACGAAACTGCTTAACAATGCATTGAAATGGCTTTGAAACATACGCGGATGCATCATTGGTTTTGACGTTTATGCATGAGATTATGACGTCAACGTCATTTGTGACCTCATTAGGTGTTATTGCACGAGCTTCAGTTATGAAAATCATAGTATGGGTATATTAACGTAAATAATACATTAGTTAAGTGATAAGATAATAATTTATTTGGGGTAATTGTTTAAGTGAGCTGGGTCAGATGTGATTTTGGCAAAAGACGGAAGCAATTAAAAAGTGCAAATAAAGGCTTTACAATTGCAGACGCATGATACTCCCTTATAGCTGTAGATTTAAATTCAATATTCTGTTCTTTGTTCCCAAATGCAAATTCATTCCTCGGAAAGCAAATACAATCTCCTTAAATCTGTCTAAGACGTCCCATTAATGTACGCATGTCAATGGTTTGAAATGCGAGTCTAGAAAAGAACTAAATTAAAGCCTGATACCAGATTTGGCCTGTACTTTTCAGCATGCATTAAGTAAATGACACAAGTCGAAGGGGCTTCAAACTATCAGACCTTTACAATGTACCCTGCAAAATCAATACGTATTTTGCGTAGATAAGAATTCGGGATCAGTTTGAGAATATAAATCTAAAAACGTCTCACTTAGGTTTATGAATAGATTAGTCATTTTCTCCCATTGATTCTAAATACAGAGTTGTTATTTGTGCATTCTTAGTGGAACTACCATTGATTCAAAACACAGAGTCGTTATGTGTGTATTCTGGGTGGAACTGTATTAGATACTTGAGGTCCATCAGTTTCTTATTAAATTATACATTATCCTTTTATTGACCTTATATTTTCGCAAATGTATCGTGAGAGTTTGAAGCAGAAAATATGCTTTTTTACAAGACAGATATTCTGCTATTAATGTTATATTAAAGTTTTTATCAAGAAAATATTTCTGTTTTGTGTAATTAGGATAACGTAAAACAATCGTTTAAATATTTCACACATCAGACTCTAAAAAAAACCACTGCACAATTGTCCTAAATGTATCAATTTACATATCAAACATAAGGCCCTTTTGTACTAAATGTATAAATTTACACATCAAACATGAGGCCCTTTTGAACTAAATGTATCATTTTACACATCAAACATAAGGCCCTTTTGTACTAAATGTATCAATTTAAATATCAAACATACCGCCCTTTTGTACTAAATGTATCAATTTACACATCAAACATACCGCCCTTTTGTACTAAATGTATCATTTTACGTAACAAACATACCGCCCTTTTTTACTTAATGTATCAATTTACACATCAAACATACCGCCCTTTTGTACCAAATGTATCATTTTACGTAACAAACATACCGCCATTTTGTACTAAATGTTTCAACTGACATATCAAATACACTGCTCTTTTCTGCTAAATGTATCAATTTACACATCAAACACACCGCCCTTTTGTACTAAATTTATCAATTTACACATCAAACATACCGCCCTTTTGTACTAAGTGCATCAATTTAAATATCAAACATACATCCCTTTTTATTATATGTATTCATTTAGTTATCAAATACACCGCCTCAACGTGCTAAATATATACATTTAGATATCAGATACAACCACCCTTTTGTACTAAATGCACAAACCATACGTATAAAAAACTTGCGCTTTATTACTAAATGTATCCATTTACATATGAAATAACCGTCCTTTTATACTAAATGTATCCAACTACATATCAAATACACTGAACGTTTTATTAAATGTATTCATTTACATATCAAATACACCACCCTTTTATTAAATGCATCCATGTACATATCAAAATACACCACCCTTTTATTAAATGCATCCATGTACATAAAAAATACATCGCAATCTTGTATTAAATGTATCCATTTACATACAGTATAAATGGGATTCTTAGAGATCATTTAAAGCGGCTGGTATCATGTGATAGTGATACACATTTGCTGCGGTCAGTGGGCTATAATATGAAGTCTCGCTTTGGTATTTAAACACACACAGACACACACACACACATACACACACACTCACGCACACACTCACTCAAACACGTACACACGGCGGATATGAATATGAAGTGACAAAAGGTGAAGCTCATGTAATTCCGACTAGCATCATTTACGTCACAAAACATCGATGCCTCTGCTACCTATCGTCGTTATATACACAGTCTGACTGCTCCAATGATGTTGTTAAACAAATAGAGTACTGATATCAATATTTTGTGGCAAGTAATGACACTGATATCCATATTTTGTGGCAAGTAATGACACTGATATCAATATTTTGTGGCAAGTAATGACACTGATTTCAATATTTGGTGGTAAGTAATGAAACTGATATTAATATTTTGTGGTAAATAATCAAATTCGTTAATTAAATATATTTACATCCTCCGCTCTAACTTAAAGATGACGCTTTCATTTCGAAAATGAGAAACCAGTGATGAAGCATCTGCGTCATGTTCATACGGAAACATTATGGTTGTCGGCAAAAATGCAGATAAACATTCACGCAAGTCAACATATATTGACCCAAAAAATATATATAATTAAAACAAAATCTACGCATTTGTTTAGCAATTTAAAGTTAATATTTTACTCGCGATGTGTAAACATTTTGTTTTATCACTCGTGACTTTGACGCTCGTGAGAACACGATGTTTCTTCTTCAAAATAATTCCTTATATCTACTTCAAAAACGTAAATATCCTTTTTAAAATATGCCTGGTTTTGCTAAATTAGGACATAACAATGTAATTTGCGAGCATTTCTTGGACCTCATTATGTCCGGAGTTTACCTTATACGGATGTTTAGTACGTGCATTATCGGACTTCATTATGTCCGGAGTTTACTTTATAAGGATACCTTGTATGTGTATTCTTGGACTACATTACGTCCGGAATTTACTTTATACGGAAATTTTATGTGCGCATTCATGGACTTCATTATGTCCGAAGTTTACTTTATACGGATGTTTATTCTTGCATTCTTGGACTTCATTATATCCGGAGGTTACTTTATACGGGTGTTTGGTATGTGCATTCTCGGACTTCATTATGTCCGGAGTTTACTTGATACGGGTGCCTTGTTTGTTTATTCTTGGACTACGTTACGTCTGGAATTTACTTTATATGGATGTTTTTTATGTGGGACGTTCACCAGTTATTATGTACTTTTGACAGAGTGACTTACGTAAGGTGAAGTTGTTTGCATTTGAAACATGCACAGTGGAGACGATGTTGGCATACATCTATGCTTCTTTGATGCAATGTGGCTGACATTTCTTTGGATATTTTACTTATGGAAATTGTACATGATCAAAGCACACTGCTAACTAATATGACTGCTCCCTTGTGCTAAATAAGTCACCCTGAATTAGTCTAAAGTTCACCATCTTTAGCACCTATTAAAATAGGGAAAATGAATTTTGCCCAACTAGACAATACCAGCTTCTGAAAGTACAATGGATGACTTACCAAATATACAAAATGTAAAAGAAGTTATCAGGGTTTTTTTTAACAATTAACCTCTGAAGTCTAGACCGTAAACCTGACCAAGTGGAGCTAGCAGTTTTTTGAAATGTGCAGATCTGGAGTAAAGACAAGCTGTATACTCTATAACTCATATTACACCCATCAATCATACAACAAAATAAAGGGAATTAAATGTTCTTTTGAACAATAACTATGATATGCAAGGTCTTTTTTAAATAGCCAGTACAACAAGTAGGGAAACCCGGGGAAATTCTTTTTCTTTAAAATTCTAACCCTATGCAAAATACAAAACTGTAGAGCGCCACCTTAATACAAAAATATGAAAATTTATGCAATTATTTTTCTTATTTTCATATCATTATGTATGATGTTCTGAACAAAATGGTACATTAACATTAATTTTATCCATGAAAATAAGCTAATTATGCTTATTTTTTTCTTGCTTACATGATATGCCTTGAGGCAGTATTGTATGAGTAATGACCTTAATTATGGGGTTATTGGAAGTCGTAGAATATAGGAATGAAGTCAATTTAAATTTAAAACTGTTACATTAAGTAAAAGAAACATATAGTGAAAATGTTTCTTTTCATTTGTTTGCAATGAAATTAAAATTAAATGATGACAAAGCAAATTCGTATTCTTCCTTATTTAACAATAAGCATATATTTTAACCTTTGACCTTTAACCTTCATGAACTACATCTGTTCCATCCCTTTTCAAACTGAAAAAATTATTGGAGACACCACATGAATAATTCTGGCAAGTTTCATGTTCCTGTTTTTCAGCATAACATTGGTTGCTATGTTGACAAAGTGTAATGTGCATTTTTAAAATAGCTCACTTTTCATCATAATGGGGGGGGGAGGGGCTGGGCTTATGTGAGACTCTGACACTAACAAATATTGTTCTGTGGGGGAAATACAGGAGAAGTATTCAAAAGGACTGTTTTGATGCTTGCAACTTAAACTTTTCAGCCATACAAACAGAATTAAGTCATACAATAATAATACATATGTGTTCTTTAAGGGGGCGCTCACCAGTTATTACGTCCTTTTGAGAGAGTGACGTATTTAAGGTGAAGTTGAAACATGTACAGTGGAGAGGATGTGGCATACATCTTTGCTACTCTGAAGTCCCGGAAGTGAAAATGACGAAGTGGAGTTAGCTGTTTTTTGAAAGGTGCACATATGAAGTAAAGGCCAAGCTGTATACTATTTAACCCATATTACACCCATCAATCATACATCAAAACAACGGGAATTAAGGGTTCTTTGAACAATAACTAAGATATACAAGGTCTCTTAAATGGCCAGTATGACCAGTGAGGAAACCCGAGGAAATTCTTTTTCTTTCAAATTCTAACTCTATGCAAAATACGAAGCTGTAGAGCGCCACCTGTGCATTCTTGGACTTCATTATATCCGGAGTTTACTTTATACGGATGATATGTATATGCATTCTTGGACTTCATAATGTCCGGAGTTTACTTTATACGGATGTTTATTATGTGCATTCTTCTTCTTTTAAGATGCGCAGTAGTTGTAGAAATGCCACATTTATACATTAATACATTAATACCATCTTTTATATTTTTCAATCATGTCCTTTCATAAAATTGGAGTCATTTCGATTAACGCATAAGAAACAGGACTGGTTGCGAAGACTTAAACACTCACTTTGAAAAGACACCAACAAACCTACTTATTTCATTTTTAGTGTTTGAATGGCATGCTCTTCAATCTTCCCAAATCAAATTTGAGCTGTGAACATTTATTTACCCACTACAGCACTTACACGTACATTAATTTACGGAAATATAGAATTTTAATGCAGTCAAATTGCAGGCGGAAAGCTACCTCGGAGAAATGCTGTTGCATGCTTTTAGTTAATGACAATATCGAACGGGTTGCAGATGACTGAACTGTTGCATGTTATTCTAAGAAAATCAATACCTATATTGCGTAGATAAGAAATCTTCATTTATTCTGGACACATATCAACCTTGAAATGTTGTTATGGGATTGAGTGGGAAGATTTATCGAATCACTGTTTTAAATCGTTGTACTTTATTTCTTAGAAATTTTCCACAAAACTGTAGAAAGTTACCAATTTCGTGTGTTGTACTGTTACATGAACTGCAAAAAGATACCAGTCTTACGTGCTGTATAGTTAAATAATGTCCAGAAAGATGCCAGTCTCGTGTGTTGTTCAGTTACATGAACTGCAAAAGAGATACCAGTCGCATGTGTTATACATTTACATGAACTCCAGAAAGATGCTCGTCTCGTGTGCTGTACAAATGCATGCTAGCTTGGAATTATCTTTTTTTATCTTTATATGAAACTTGTCAAAGACAACGTAGCAAGTACAGATATGTCAAATCTGAATCGCAAGGAAATGAAACTAAGGTGAAATAGTACGTCTGAAAGAAATAAACCTGGGTGCATTTTCTACCATTCACAAGGGCGGAAATTCAACATCCCTTAACATTTGGCGTGCATCAGTTATAAATAACCTTAGTTTAATTTGCGTTTTTGATCTCAGTCTGGGCCGAGTAGATGCAGCGAACCTTTAGAATAGGACTAATACTAACGAAACGGAAGAATGGAAACCAGTCTAGAAATGGGCAAAACATGCGCTGAGTGTATATATATATATATATATATATATATATATAAGTATATATATATAGAGGGTTAGGCATATATATATATATATATATTGGCGATGCGCGGCGGCGCGCTATACGGGTTTAGCTGGCCAGGATTGGTTGATAATGCAAGTAAAATTTTAGTGAATAGAATCTTTTGATAGTTTATCTTAGTTGTAAATGGAAAAACAGAGACAATATTTTATTGATGGAATTTCAGTCCTTTCTATAAGCTTAAGTTTGGAACACTCATTACTCAATTTATCTCTTGCCTCTTTCGTTCGAAATTGAAAGCACGTGTTTCATATACATATAGATCCAGAAAATGCCGCCGCTCATATGGCTTTCTCTACACAGATGCTGCCATCAAAGATATGTCTATACTGATAAATATAAGTTTGATCACGAACGTTAAGAAATGTAAGGTTTTTAATAACATTGTATGCACATATGTTTACTATGTTTTTGAATTTTTAATAACATTGTATTTGTATATGTTTACTATGTGAGTTGAATTAGTACTGTGATTCCTGAATGCATTTTCTGTCATTGACAAGTGCCGAAGCTCCACATCCCTTCACATTTGGCGTGCGTAAAATATAAATAACATTTTCCTGATTTGTCTTCTTGCTGTCAGACTAGAACATGTCGAAGCGGAATGACTGTTTCGTTTTGGGGTTTTTTTTTGGGGGGGGGGTAGGGGAGGGAAGTTGGTTCTTTTAGAGTGGTGTGGGGTTTTTTATTAAACAGATACCCCCAAACAATGCATGCTCTTCTAACCTAAATTATAAAGCAGATGATTTCAAGGCAACTGATGGAAATCCATCTGGGGTAATTGAGATGATTTCAAGGCAACTGATGGAAATCCATCTGGGGTAATTGAGATGATTTCAAGGCAACTGATGGAAATCCATCTGGGGTAATTGAGATGATTTCAAGGCAACTGATGGAAATCCATCTGGGGTAATTGAGATGATTTCAAGGCAACTGATGGAAATCCATCTGGGGTAATTGCCTACAAACTTTCCAGTTCTTTTAGTCACTAAGCTATCTCCCTTTTCTTGGCACCGGTGTTTAGCACTCTAAACTGTAAATTTGACCAAAATCGATTATTTTGTACTAAAGTTGGTTGAAATTGAGACGTTTTGGAATTCTTCTTTCAAATGTAAGTTACGGACATTGTTCTCTTCAAAAGTAATTACAAACTTATACAACTATGTTACAAACTTATATAACTTTTTTTTTTACAAACTTACATAACTGTATGTAACATACTTGTATAACTATGTTACATACTTACATAACTATATGTTACATTCTTGTATAAATATATGTTACATACCTTTATAACTATCTGTGCATATTTATGTAATTATCTTTGCACAAAGATGGATGATCTTGGAAATATTGATAATCTGGAACAATCGTAAAAATGTCAGGCCAGACGAAAATCAGAGAATTTCGAAATTCTCAGTCTCTTGTTTTCTCCCATATCTAACTCATAAAGTTGTGATAACTCTTTGAAAAGGGAACTTATCACGCCTGTATTGTTTAAACACATTAGTGGGAACTTCAAGGAGCTGTTTGCAACACATTAGTGGGAACTTCAAGGAGCTGTGCGGAACACATTAGTGGGGACCTCAAGGAGCTGCGCGGAACACATTAGTGGGAACTTCAAGGAACTGTGCGGAACATATCAGTGGGAACTTCAAGAAGCGGTGCAGAAAACATTAGTTAAAAAATTCAAGGAGCTGCACGAAACGCATTAATGAGCAAACTTCAAGGAGATGTTTGGAACACAGTGAGAACTTCAAGGAGATGTTTGGAATACATTAGTAAGAACGTAAGGAGAGGTTTCGAACGCATTAGTGAGAACTTTAAGGAGCTTTGCCGAACACATCAGTGAGAATTCTTCAAGTTGATGTTTTGGAAGATGTTAGCAAAAGTTCAAAGAGCTTTTTAAAACACATTGAAGTTCGCACTAGTGTGCTCCAAACATCTCCTTACGTTATCACTAACGTATTTAAAAAAAAAGCTCCTTGAAGTTCTCATTAATGTGTTCTGCACAGCTCCTTGAAGTTCTCACTAATGTGTTCTGCACAGCTACTTGAAGATCTCACTAATGTGTTCTAAACAGTACCTTGATGATCTCAATAATGTGTTCTGCACAACTCCTTGAAGTTCTCACTTAATGTATTCTAAATATCTTCTTTAAGTTTTTCTCTCTAATGCGTTCTGCACAGCTCCTCAAAGTTGTCAATTTGTTCTGCACATCTCCTTGAAGTCCTCACTTCTGTGTTCCAAACAGATCTTTGATGTTCTCTCTTATGTTTTCTGAACAGCTCCTTGAAGTTGTCACTGATGTGTTCTAAACATCTTCTTGAAGTTCTCTCTTATGTGTTTTGCACAGTTCCTTGAAGCTCTCTCTTATGTGTTTTGCACAGCTCCTTGAAGCTTCATTGTGTTCTAATCAGCGTCTTGATACTTTCATTAATGTGTTCTAAACAGCTCCATGATGATGCAATAATTAAAATTGTCAGGAGTAAATAGGGACACACTGATAATCTATGTTTCGATAGGATGGGATCAGGTGTCGAGAATCTAATAGGGACACACTGATATGTTTCGATAGGATAGGATCGGGTGTCGAGAATCTAATAGGGACACACTGATACTCTGTATTTCAATAGGATGGGATCGGGTGTCGTTAATCTAATAGGACGCACTGATAATACATGCTTCGATAGGATGAGATCGGGTGTCAATAATGTAATAGGGACACACTGATAATCATGTTTCGATAGGGTGGGATCGGGAATCGATAATCTAAATTTATAATAAACAGACCTAGCGGCCGATAAATAAATGAATTATTAGATATATTACTTGTTTGTCTCTCTCTCTATCCGCTCTCAAGTAAGCTCTTGGATTGTCTGCCTTTGTATCTCATTAGAAATATGTTGATACTTCCGATCATGACGGACACGTGCTTCACGGTTGCAATGTAAACATTAAAACAAGAGAATAAATTATGCTTAGTATCCGATTAAATGTATGAATGCAATGTGTAAACTTCCAAATATGTACGCTATAAATCGTATGGATGCAGATGTGTTGACTTCCAAATGTGTACGTTATAAATAGCATAGATGCAAATATGTAGACTTCTAAATATGTACATGTCAAAGGACTCCTAGTTATGAGGAATCACAGAGAAGAAGTTGATGAAACAGACAGACAGACAGACAGACAGAAAAATGGATAGAGTGAAGCACAGACAAATACACATGCATAAAGACAGACATACCAATAGATATATGAATCAATAGGTGGACTTTATACGGTAACTACAAATCTAATAAGATGATCTTGATAAAAACCAATTGATTATGTCGGAAAATGACACCATACAGGGATGGGGGGTTACATACTGTGATGGCAACCTAACAGCCATTTTAAATCAGTCAAGCGAAGTAATATGCAAATAAATATAGAGAATACAGACACAGCCAAAAATGGGTTAAAGTTAATGGATGCCTGCAATGTCTTCGACCGGATATATTAACATTAATATAACTGGGGAGGGCAAAAATGCACTAATTCTTTGATTCGCTTAATGCCTTTTGCAGTCATTTAGGTGACTGCGAAAGGTTTGGTTCCTACTCACAGTATCCTTATTCACTTTAAGAAGCAGTATTTGTTAATTTTTGTTTCCAATGTTTTTTTAATGGTACACGTATTTAACGATCACTAAAGTTATAGTTTTAGTGATAGAGAGTTGCTTTTCTTCGTGGTGTACGTATTTAACAATCAGCACAAAGAGTGGTCCTTTCCTGCTGGTGATAGAAAGTTGCTTTTCTTCATGTGTTCGTATTGACCATCAAAACAGATCTAGTGGTCCTTTGCAACTGCTGCCAGAGTCTTTTTTATGCTGTATTTGACCATCGGCACATATACAATGGTACTTTGCAACTGCTGAAGGAGTATTTTTTTCATGCTGTACGTATTTGACAATAAGCACAAAATAAAGTGGTGCTTTGCCCATGGTAATAGAGAGTTGTTTACAACGTTGATTTTTGAGGGTTATGAGAACTGGCTTATCTCCAGAACAGAGAAAAACCATACACTTCCCGTTATCATTGCACGGCATATAGCCTTAAAAACCATTTCATGTTGACACTTACCCAGCGTGAATTAATGTGAATAGTTTAGTACATACTACAACATTTACTGACAAATGCTTGACACATTTGCAAGCAAATGACAATCTTATTTTCTGCATATTATATATATATATATATATATATATATATATATATATATATATATATATATATATATATATATATATATATATATATATATGTGTGTGTGTGTGTGTGTGTGTGTGTGTGTGTGTGTGTGTGTGTGTGTCGGCAGCTGGATAGATGACGGGCGTTGGGTCAGAATGTCCGACAAGCTGCTAGTTCGCCTATAAATCACGTGATGCTCACAACTTTTTCATTTACAAAACATTTGGGTGATCCATGTGTATCGACACGTGTTAGGGTATGAGTGACACATGGTGATACTTTAGTTAGCTGGAATGTGTATCGACACGTGTTAGGGTGTGAGTGACACATGGTGATACTTTAGTTAGCTGGAATGTGTATCGACACGTGTTAGGGTATGAATGACACACGGTGATACTTTAGTTAGCTGGAATGTGTATACAAACAAAAAAGAATAAAGCATATAAATAAGCAATAAAGACATATACACAAAATTACATCTGTATTTTATTTCCAATAGGCGGATGTAACGAGTTTGATATGACATGGGTATACGTTGAGAAGTATTTATAAACCACATCAAACTAGTTCTTCCCCCCGCCTCGAAACAAAACATGAATGCCTGTTTTGTGTTTAACATTATGAGTCAAATTCCAAACAAATCTGGTTTTGTACAAGTTTGAGTCGGTCTGTTTAAGAATATTGACGAGTGGACGTCAAGGAAAACACCTAACTAGGTCCAATCGGGTTTTGTGATACGAACATAGAGATTTAACACATATATCGGACACCAAATCAGGTTTGTAAGATTCACCGAGTATGTAATCAATAGATGATAAGAACGTTTGATTTTCTACGTACTTGTATATGAAGAAAGAGTCTGAAATATATACAAGAAGGAGAAAGTAAATTTATATAATGAAAGGACCAACGCTTCTGAGAAATAATAATGATGGCAAAAGCGTTTTCATTAAAGTTTTGAAAAACTCTATGGTACTGATGTGGTCTTCACTAAGGAAATATATTTCGATAGGTATGTCTCTTATGTCGTTCTGTCCATCTGTCTGTATTTCGGATGATATATCACCATCTTGATGCCGATTTTATTTTGTGAAAGAGAAAAATATCAAAGCCCAACCGCTTTTTATGTGGATGGGATGGGGTAGGCCGGATAGTTTAAATTGCAGCCTCTGTATTTTTCTTGGAGACAATAAATAAATAGATGCATGTATGCATGTGTGTGGTTATGCATTTGGAATGTCTGTCATTCTGCCTTGGTGATTACTTCTTTTGGTGAACTATTTGCTATCATGCGTGCATTGTCTGTTTTTTTATTAAAATGTAGCAAACAGTTAATACAAACCATCAGTGCTAAAGATGACGGAACTAATTATGTTTGTATCATTCGAAGATAGTTCTCTCGTAATTGAATCTGGCACATAAGTTGATCATTTTATTAGGAACGCTAAGGTTGTGCAGTTAATCGCAAAAAAAGTTATAGAAGTATTAATCCATGAATGCACGGCATTAGGACAATGAAGCCCGTCTTACCGTCAGAAACATATACAGTACACCACTACATACATGTCTGAACCGCTTCGTTAGCCTGTCAGATTTACAATCAGTGATTGCGGGTTCGAATCTTGTGTCGGTTGCAGTGATGTATATTTTTGATCGATGCACTTTAATCCTATTTAATTTGCACTAATGGTCTTAATTTGTTGTTGTGTCATTAAAATAAACACTAAATAACCAGTCAATCTTAAAATGAGCCATTCTTCTATTAAAGTAAATATCAGCTTTTCAAAGATGTTTTTACAGACTTCTTACACGTGGTCGAAAACCTGGAGAGGCAACACCCTGTTTTTTGAAAATGAAGCAGCAGCAAAGACATCTTATATTCTCTCTCCCCCCCTCTCTCTCTCTCTCTCTTTCTCTCTCTCTCTCTCTCTCTCTCTCTCTCTCTCTCTCTCTCTCTCTCTCTCTCGCGATAATGACATTTTATAAACCAGTGTAGTCACATTGCCACGTTCGCTTAATGGTTAGCGTCCCGGTCTTTTATTCACTGGGCTTCAGGTTCGAATGTGATCAAGCTTGGGTCATTTTACATTTTGCTACTCTGGGAAAGACCCTTTGCCTTCTCACTAAATATTTTTTCTGCTGATGTGGAGTTTTACACCTATAAATTAATTAATGAATCAGTTGTGGCTGAATCCATTGATCAGGATGACTTATATTCTTCCTCCACCATCTTGCATCTTCTTCCCATCCTTCAATAAATAATGTTGATTAGATACGGTTAATTTACACATTTACTGCCTCCCCCCCCCCCCATTTGCGAGGCAAACTCTCTTAAGCAAAATAATGACTTTGCCGTCTTAAAAGCTGCTATAATGTGACTGATGTCGACCTCGGACCTTACTATAATGAAGATCTATAGAGAATAAATCGATGTAATCGATATTGTTCTTGGATCTTTTGTTAAGGCCGTACCCGATGTTGCCTCTATTGAATTGGGTTTATAGTAAATGAACCAATGTATAAAGAAGATTTGTGTCTAATACATTGTTTGTAAGATACTGCTGACTGGGTACGATATTTTTGTCTAAACTTTGCTGGTGATTTTAGTAAATATCATGAATAAGATTTAGGACCTTTCTGGGATATGTACAGGCAATACCTATCATCACATCAAGGTAGGTTCCATTTACTTCCAAACTTCTTTAATTATCACTCACTTTCTCTTAGCAATGCATTTCCTCTCTCTCTCTCTCTCTCTCTCTCTCTCTCTCTCTCTCTCTCTCTCTCTCTCTCTCTCATGCATACCTATTGTGACTTTGTCTCAAGGTCAGGCACACATGCCACTCCTGTTTAGCTAGGCCGGTTGGTAATGGGTATGCTATGCGTAAAAGCAATACATAACAATCATCCAGATTAATCTTTCAGAGCGGTCAAACTCCATTCTCAACCAGGCCACTGGCTACAGAGAGTCAAAAAGAGCCCTAAAATGTAATGTGGAGGGGAGGGGGATCAAAAATCTAACTGTATGTTGCTAATCATTTGTCTCAAGGTCAGGTGCACATGCTACTGAAACGTTCCGTTTAGCGGGGCCTGTTGGTAATTGGTTAATATGCGTAAACTAATAGACAACAATCAATGCTTTTGCAGATTGTACATTTCTCTTTCATACACTCACACACTCATCGACCAGTGAGTGCAGTGATCGGCAGAGTCGAGCGTTTGAGACCACTCCACTCCTCCCCCGGCACGAAATATTCTTTCGTCTGATGATGTGGCATTACACGCCAATCAACCATCAAGACTAGCAAGCAATCAGGCAAGCAAGCAATTAATCAATCATTTCGGGAAAAAATCCATTCATCAGGAAGGCTGTTATTCTTCCTTCACCATTTGCCCTCTTCTTCCATTCTAAATAAAGTCATTTCGATTCGATGAAGTTAAAATATTCTTTCACCGTCGCTCTTTAAAGGGGTCAGTATCTCTTCAACAAAACAATGATCCTGTCTAATTGAAATCTGAATATTAACGTCAGACCTGTTAGTCTGTCTAGTTGAAATCTGAATGTTAACGTCCGACCTGTTAGTCTGTCTAGTTGAAATCTGAATGTTAACGTCCGACCTGTTAGTACCATTTGAATGGGTATAGTAAACAACGCGTTGTATTTGATATTGTTATTGAGCCTTTTGTCAAGGCTGTGCCAGATGTGGCTGATATTGAATTAAGTTTAAATTAATCGACTACATGTTTAGAATAGATTTGTGAAGGAAAGAAGAAGCGAACGAATGAATGAATGAAGTTTACTTGCTTAAAAGCCATTTGCACATGGCAAGTATATGATAATTTTCCACAGAATAGGTTGGTGGCACATAAATCTAGAAATTTGGTGAAACTGGATGGTGACGCTGAAATCTAGAAATTGGTTAAATGCACATATAACATTACATATAAGTTGAATGGTGCCAGAGAAATCTAGCAATCTTGCTATAGTTCTGTTATTTAGAATACGTGTGAAAATTAACATAACACACTTATCGGAGTGATGCCGCCATAATTTGCAACTTCATGAATTTACCCTTTTAATGAGTAGAGGGTTACGTCAGACCGATTTTCAGAAACGAATCATGTATGAAAATAGCATTAAAGTCCTCGGACACATATGACGTCATTACACCCTTACCATCATCTATAAAAAAATAAATTAGCACGTGTTAAATCTCTAACGACTTTAGCTAATTGATTTTCTGTAATATCTGCATTCAGTTGTAATAAATAATTTGGAGATTCCCACTGTACATATTCACGATGCAATTTAGTAGTGTCATCATCAGTGCTAAAATAAGGACCATCAACTGTAAAATAAGTACCATCGACACTAAAATAAGGACCATCAGCACTAAAACAAGAACCCTCGGCACTAAAATAAGGACTATCGACACTAAAATAATGACCATCAACACTAAAATGAGGATCATCGGCACTAAAATAAGGACCATTGACACTAAAATAAGGACCATCGACACTAAACTATGGACCATCAGCACTAAAATAATGACCATTGACACTAAAATAAGGACCATCAGCACTAAAATAAGGACCATCAGGTATTTTAATATTTAGCGAAAAGACTGCATATTTATGCGCAATTCTCTTTTGTGTTTGTTTATTAGCTCATCCTGTTGGCAATGACAGTGAAAAATTCTGTACTACAATATGCAAGATATGGGGTAACATATAAGCATTTCACTTTGCCTGCGTGTACATCAGCCATGGACGGTATAATTTTTTCTCAGTAATTATTATTTATAAAAGCAATATCACAGTCAAGACTCCAGTGGAATACTACCAAGTTTAAACTGAAATACATGGCGGCCGACCTAATTGCAAAGACAGGGCATAAATTACGATAATTGGAATACTAATTAATAAGCAGCAGCTAATATTCTTTCGCATTGTTTAAACGATTATCACGCAGTTTTGGGGATTGTTGATCAATAAGCTGAGCCCTACATTGTCTAACGCGCTTCTTTAGGGCTGTGTTTATTTTTAGGGCTGTTGGTGTTTTAACGGGTGTATTGTTTTTACCATGCGTATCAAATCTGTTTCGTTTCTTCTCTAAACATATTAGCATCTAGTAAACTGCTTTCTCTTAGTCACCATTCCACGACAAACCAAGGAAACTTTCAGAGTGACAGAATATGACTGTTTATTTGATACTTTGGTACCAATTTATGGTTATAGGCGATTTAGATACAAAGGATCTGCTTTGGAACACACTTCTTGAAACATTTTACTATCGAATCATCAATTGTATCATGAGGAACATTTGAATCTGAAAGTTTGCATGGTATTTCATCATATTTTTCTTTTACAAACAACGAATTTAACTTACTGAAGAAAAAATAATATCATCCAGTTTTGCAACGAGACATTATGGCCAATCATTTGTGTGAAATATCAGCCATTTTCACAACGAGACATTATGACCAATCATATGTGTAAAATATCAGCCAGTTCGGAATTAGATACATACTTGAATGACTATTTACATATTTAAAGTCATCACCACGACCATTGGTTACATATGAGTTCATCGGCCAGTCAATACGGGATTACAAACGCATTTCGATGAGACACTATGGCCATTGATGCGAATAAAATCATCAGACAGCTCGAGATATATAGAATCTACGTTGGGGTTTGGACCGAGACAAAGAAATCCCAGTTAAGTGGTTACATTACACGCGCCAATGTTTACATGCGGTGCATTAATTCAAATATGTTAATGAGGATTGTGGCGTGACGTGTCATCCGAAGTACACAGTTTTTATGCGTAATCAAAAACAAAATAGCAACATTAAACGTTGCATAGTTTTTAGGTATTATCACATTTAATATATGGATGTTATAGGAAATGAACAATAAATACAGTAAAACATGTCTTGAAAGACCACTGCTATGTGAGACCACCTGTCTTGAGACCCCACACTCTCAATGAACAAATTTAGTGATTATATAGCATTGTTACCTGCTATGAGAGACTACCTGTTTTGAGAGACCATAATTTGTTGGAAAAGAGGTGGTCTTTCAAGACTGGTTCTACTGTAGTTAATTTTTATTAGTTCCAGTTTAGAAAATTATATTGTACATAATGAAACTATACTCGGCCCACAGCTCTGTTGTAGTGTATATACATATAGCATGAGTGTCCGTGCATGGGTTATTCACGGGTAATTAGAGATCCGTGTCACTATCATATATAACTCTCCTTTTCTTTAGAGGAGGTGAAACTGTTTGTGACATACTTGTGTTGTAATTAATATTGCTTGTAAAAGTACCCCCGTGTATAAAAGACCCTCCAAATACGGACCCCAGCAGATAACCATGTGCTAAACGTTCAAGTTCACGGATTCTTTGAAAATTTATTTTTCTGTCTTGGAAATATGGCAAGTGTTACAGTGAAATTTGCTTATGGATTAATGTGTTGACGGATAAATGATTCCTTCTGGCTGGTAAGTGCATTATTTGTCATTAACTATTGCAGGTATAGTTTTGATTCAACTGGGGCGCAATGTAGATGCTTAACAAAAATAGAATAAAGTATGTTTGACATAACACATTTCTGGCTGTTACTAAGTTTTCTGTAGTTATTAAGAGCGTTGGGAGGCTATGAAGTGTATAGGTCTATAGGCTATGTGCACAGATCAGTGTTTTCTGTCATAGTTCATTTCACATAGCATTGAAAATTTGATCCTATCTGTAGCACAGTCAATTTTCAGGTCAGCGTCATTAAATGTAGCTAACAGTATAAAATTTGTTTCTCACGAAGTATTTAAAACTAGTTAAGTAGCCTTAGCTACATTTAATGACGCTGACCTGAAAATGTACTGCAGATAGGATAAAATTAACTATGCTTTGTGAAACGAACTATCATAATACCAAAAAGCTCAACATCGTGTGTGTGTATGTGTCTGTCTCTCTCGAAATGTTTTGTATGGTGTGTTCTCAAAAATGGAGAGTCCTTAAGTTACTATGTTGTTTTGTTATATATTTGTTGTTGTTGTTGTTGTTGTTTGATTTTCGAACAACTACGTCAGGCATAGCAGAAGACAACAAAGGTTTATTTTTTTTTAAAAGTAGTTCCAAGCGCATGGACACCTAGACTGAGACGACCTGCCTGAGACAACCAGACTGAGATAAGAAAAGTAAGGTTAGCAAAACAGCTAGATTCCTCTGTCGCATGGGTGAGAAA